>CM074299.1:3699637-3814637 GCA_037194245.1 Opsariichthys bidens
CATTTAAGAGCTAAGATGACATCTCCCTTTCCCACAGCCAACGGAAGCTCTTTTGATAATGAGCGCATGCTGACAGAAAACATTGTAGCGCTGCTCTCATCAGCACGCACAGCCGAGCGCCGTCATATCGCCGCACTTCAAAGTGGTGAAGCTAAGTTAACGGTATACTGCATCCCAAACATTCTAATTAGCACTGACTCAAATAGATGCTCGCGAAAGATGTGCAGACAAGGGATGACTTTAGGAGAGGCAAACTGACAAGCCAGACATTTAGCAGTAATTTCAGTAACGGTAAGCTTCTTTAAAGTCTATACGGAGAGAAATATACACAATTATGACATTCGCTAACACAGATTCCTTTAGTGTTTAGTGTGATTGGGACCTGTGCAGTTGGAAAACGCTGACTTTACCCGCCATACTTTTAGACAGGAATATTTCCACCTCTACATTTTGAAGCGAGGTAACGTTCATTTCACAGATGTCACTTCTCGTCAACACGATCCAAAATGAATTCAAAACAAAACAAACAAAAAAGATAAGTTGATAAAAAGATCAAAAGTAAAATTTCCATATTTCACCCACTGAACAATGTCTCACAGGCTTTGGTGGATTTTATAAAATTAATTAAAAATAAATGAGATTTTTAGAATTAGACCTTTATTTATAATTGTATATTTGTGTACTGTTTATGTGTGTATGTGTTTTATATAAATAAATAAATAAATAAATAAATACATAAATCATAAGAGATTGATTTGGAAATCTTTGTTTAACTATCCTGCAATCTTAGTTCATTCATTCATGTGAATGGAAGATTCATCAATCAGCTATTACTTTAGTTTAGGGTCCAATTCTCACTATTAACATACAGTTCCATTTACTAGGATATTGGCTGCTTCTTAGTACTTCTAAAACACAAACTAAAAAGGGTTAGCTCAATTACTGAATTACTCTCATGTCGTTATATATGTGAAGAAATGCCTGAATTAAATCCGTTCATCATATAAAGCGATGGAGTCTCCTGACGATTTGACTAAACCACTCATACGGATTAGTTTTACGATCTCTTTATGAACGTTTTGAAGCGTCAAAGTGGTAGTCGCGGAGTCTATGGAGAGCTCTCAGATTTCATCAAAAAGATCTTCATTTGTGTTCCAAAGATGAACGAAAGTCTTACGGGTTTGGAACGACATGAGGGTGAGTAACTGATGACAAAAGTTTTATTTTTTGGGTGTTCTAACCCTTTAATGCCTAATTTTGCATGACCACATTCTACATCCTTAATCCGACTCAATACCTATACTTAACTACCTTACTAACTATTAAAAAGCAGTAATTAAGAGTTTAGAGGCCAGATTTAATAGCTAGTTAATAGTGAGAATTGGACCATAATCTAAAACATAAAACACTACCGATTTGCATTTATTTTTGTATCCGACAGTATTTTGACCAACATTAAGTGACGGTAATGGATAAATACAGATTTAGCGAAAATATGGAAGAACGAATCACCTGCGCGAGTGTCACTCCGAGACCACATAAAAGGCATGTGGAGATTTCAACCTGTGCTTATCGTTTATGGCGAAGGTAGTTGCAGCAAATCTGCGACCTGTTTATAGTTGACGTTTTATGTGAATGATGTAACAGCAAAAAATTGTTGATGACCGGTGATTTCTGCTCAGGCAATATGATGACCACATTGGCAGAGTCATCATGTTCAGTACTCTCACTTTTTCCATGACATAAATGGAGACATAGTGGACGGGGGGAAGGTGAGGGCTACTGCGCTTCTGTTAGTGACACAGACTCTAATGGCAGAATCTCTTTGGCAGCGATTCAGTCCAAACCCATTACCTGTCTCTCCAATGGTCCTTTGAATCCCAAATTAGCTGCCATACGTAGCGCCTGGTCGTCTCGGACCCCTTCGAATATATCTATGACTTCCTGAGGCAAGAGATGGGAGAGAGAAGGCAAGAGGAAAACCAACCATCAGCTACAGTTTGACACAAAGCGGATGTTCGTATTAAAATCGAGAGAGCTGCAATTAAGTGCTGGCATGCAGCCAACCTCGTATGAGAAAAAGATGAGAGCTGGAGAACAATGGCTTTCCAATTATAAGGCCATCTCTAAAAGATCACTCATACACAGAGATAGACACAGACAAGAGAGATAATGCAAAAGACCAGATGTCACGAAGAGCTACAAGAATGAGACACAGCTTTTACAAGACTTAATATGAGGAAGCAGTCCATTAAAGTGGCTATATCATACAACATCTCTGTTTATTTATATTATTTTTATCTGTGGTTCACTAATAATGGTAGGCATGGAAAATCTCTCTCTGAAACTTAGAATTAAGCATGTATTTTTGTAGCAATACATTTAAGACTTTGGGCAAACAAGGGTACAGATCATTTTTGATGAAATAATTTCCATGACATTTTTTGACATTTTGATGGCTTAAGTTGTTACATAATTAATTTAAAATTAAAACAAATTTAAACAATAATAAAAAAAAAAAAAAAAAAACGTTAATATTTTATTAATTTGTGATACAGATTTCGAAATATTTCACATTTTGTAACACTTCTGTGTAGGATTTTAAAATGTTTATATTTCCTGCTCTTGAAAAAAAAAAGGATTTCATGGATTTCTACTAATGAAAAACAGTCATGGACGATTTCATAGTACTTCTGCATTTCATCTTTTAGTTATATTTTCGATATTTCCTACATATTTCCTATACTTCCTACAGACAGTGAGGAAAATAAGTATTTGAACACCCTGCTATTTTGCAAGTTCTCCCACTTAGAAATCATGGGGGGGTCTGAAATTGTCATCGTAGGTGCATTTCCTCTGTGAGAGACATAATCTAAAAAAAAAAAAATCCAGAAATCACAATGTAGGATTTTTTAACTATTTATTTGTATGATACAGCTGCAGCTAGAATTCTGACCCTCAAAGACCTGTTAGTCTGCCTTTAAAATGTCCACCTCCACTCCATTTATTATCCGAAATTAGATGCACCTGTTTGAGGTCGTTAGCTGCATAAAGACACCTGTCCACCCCATACAATCAGTCAGAATCCAACTACTAACATGGCCAAGACCAAAGAGCTGTCCAAAGACACTAGAGACAAAATTGTACACCTCCACAAGGCTGGAAAGGGCTACGGGGAATTTCCAAGCAGCTTGGTGAAAAAAGGTCCACTGTTGGAGCAATCATTAGAAAATGGAAGAAGCTAAACATGACTGTCAATCTCCCTCGGACTGGGGCTCCATGCAAGATCTCACCTCGTGGGGTCTGTTGGTACTAGTGTATTACTGTTGGTTACTGTTACTGTTGGTAATACACTAAGACGTCATTGTTTAAAATCGTGCATGGCACGGAAGGTTCCCCTGCTTAAACCAGCACATGTCCAGGCCAGTCTTAAGTTTGCCAATGACCATTTGGATGATCCAGAGGAGTCATGGAAGAAAGTCATGTGGTCAGATGAGACCAAAACAGAACTTTTTGGTCCTAATTCCACTAAACGTGTTTGGAGGAAGAAGAATGATGAGTACCATCCCAAGAACACCATCCCTACTGTGAAGCATGGGGGTGGTAGCATCATGCTTTGGGGGTGTTTTTCTGCACATGGGACAGGGCGACTGCACTGTATTAAGGAGAGGATGACCGGGGCCATGTATTACGAGATTTTGGGGAACAACCTCCTTCCCTCAGTTAGAGCATTGAAGATGGGTCGAGGCTGGGTCTTCCAACATGACAATGACCCGAAGCACAGAGCCAGGATAACCAAGGAGTGGCTCTGGAAGAAGCATATCAAGGTTCTGGTGTGGACTAGCCAGTCTCCAGACCTAAACCCAATAGAGAATATTTGGAGGGAGCTCAAACTCTGTGTTTCTCAGCGACAGGCCAGAAACCTGACTGATCTAGAGAAGATCTGTGTGGAGGAGTGGGCTAAAATACCTCCTGCAGTGAGTGCAAACCTGGTGGAAAACTACAGGAAACGTTTGACCTCTGTAATTGCAAACTACTGTACCAAATATTAACATTGATGTTCCCAGGTGTTCAAATACTTATTTGCAGCTGTATCATACAAATAAATAGTTAAAAAAATCATACATTGTGATTTCTGGATTCTCACAGAGGACATGTACCTACGATGACAATTTCAGACCCCTCCAAGATTTCTAAGGGGGAGAACTTGCAAAATAGCAGGGTGTTCAAATACTTATTTTCCTCACTGTATTTCCTACAGTATAACACTTTCATTAATCATTTCATAACACTTTCATACTTCGTAACATATAACTTTATTAAAATATTCTGTAACAATTTTGTCGATTTTTGCTGTACTTCATTGCATTTCATACAATTGTAATACTTTCATAGATTTCATACTTTTGTAACACTTCTGTGAAAAAGTTCTTTCATGTTTTGTACTCTCGCAATACATTTGTAGAATTTACATTTCATTCACGAAAAATATCAGCTTAATTTTTCCATCTGTTTTTTTTTTTATAGATTTCATAATATTTCATACTTTCGTAAGACTTTCACTGAAGATTTCATTATACATTTTAACACATAGATAACTTTATAGAGATTTCTGGGCATATAAACTAAATTTGCAAGCTTATTGTATTTACAAAAGTTTCAAAAAAGGGGACAAAAAACAACCTGTGGTTGCTTTAATATATTTATTTAATACCATTATTTCCATACATTTTCCACAGCAATTTAACTTCATAACTGTTCTATATGATTTCTGTGGATGCTTTTCTTTAAGGATTCTTTCTTTTCTTTATTTCAAAACATCAAGAAAAAAAGGACCCCTTTCTCACAAAATCTAAAAGTAACTCAACTCCTACACCCTTGAAGTCAGATATAAGCGAGATACCTTGAAGATGAGCTCTGGCGTAGTTGCAGCCACTTCCTCTATGTCCACACCACCTTGAGGGCTGCCCACCATCACGGGTCCATTACAGGAGCGGTCCATCAGGATAGCGAAATATGTTTCCCTGGAGATATCCATAGCTTCTGCAACCATCACCTGCTCAGCACAAACACATCCAATAGGTGAGAAGGGGATTCCTCATTGTATGTCATCTATTCATTATGGCGAATTAACAGACACCGTTTTTTGAAGCAGGCACAAGTTTACTGGCTGCAGGCCCCTACTGCTACTTCTAATACAAGATAATCAGCCATCATGAAACTCGATGAGAGATGGCAAGTGGATAAGGAGAGAACCACCAATAACAGGGTTGATATAACAACTAGTGAAGTGAAAAAGGAGGATGAGGGAATGACAGATGACGAAAAGCAAGGGAAGACAGAAGTGTGGTGCAGGTGTTTGTGACATGTTCAACCATAACAGTCAAACGGGTTAGGTAGGTTTGAGTCTTGCCTGCAACACAGTTCAATCTTATTCTCCCAAGGAAACATGGCTTCTCACCATTAGGTTTTGTTCAAACAAAAAACAGACACACAACTAAAAAAAATATCTGGATTATGAGAAACTAGGTGTAATTGTAAATGTTTTTTTTTTGCATTGAGTAACTATTTAAAGGGGTAATTTACTGCTGAAAAAATGGGCTTTCAATTAAACTTGGCGGCCAGTCGGTCTTCCCTTTTTCCAAATAGGTAGGGGAAACTTCAAACACCCATAATGCACTGGGCATGTTGTCATTCATGGTCACTCCCACCAGCCTGCTATGGATGCGCTTACCAGAGTCAAATACTGCCTTGCTTTTGTTGGAAATACTTCTTCGTAAACTTTTTTTTATTGCAAGTAAAAAATCATTTTTTTAATGCAAAATAAAGGGGTCTGAAATAAACACAAAAATATTAAAACATGTATGTATATATATATATATATATATATATATATATATATATATATATATATATATATATATATATATATATATATATATATATATATATATATATATATATATATACACAGTACTGTGCAAAAGTTTTAGGCAGGTGTGAAAAAATGCTGTAAAGTAAGAATGCTTTCAAAAATAGACATGTTAATAATTTATATTTATCAATTAACAAAATGCAAAGTGAGTGAACAGAAGAAAAATCTACATCAAATCAATATTTGGTGTGACCACCCTTTGCCTTCAAAACAGCATTAATTCTTCTAGGTACACTTGCACACAGTTTTTGAAGGAACTCGGCAGGTAGGTTGGCCCAAACATCTTGGAGAACTAACCACAGTTCCTCTGTGGATTTAGGCAGCCTCAGTTGCTTCTCTCTCTTCATGTAATCCCAGACAGACTCGATGATGTTGAGATCAGGGCTCTGTGGGGGCCATACCATCACTTCCAGGACTCCTTGTTCTTCTTTACACTGAAGATAGTTCTTAATGACTTTCGCTGTATGTTTGGGGTCGTTGTCATGCTGCAGAATAAATTTGGGGCCAATCAGATGCCTCCCTGATGGTATTGCATGATGGATAAGTATCTGCCTGTACTTCTCAGCATTGAGGATACCATTAATTCTGACCAAATCCCCAACTCCATTTGCAGAAATGCAGCCCCAAACTTGCAAGGAACCTCCACCATGCTTCACTGTTGCCTGCAGACACTCATTCGTAGCCCTTCGGCGAACAAACTGCCTTCTGCTACAGCCAAATATTTCAAATTTTGACTCATCAGTCCAGAGCACCTGCTGCCATTTTTCTGCACCCCAGTTCCTGTGTTTTCGTGCATAGTTGAGTCGCTTGGCCTTGTTTCCACGTCGGAGGTATGGCTTTTTGGCCGCAAGTCTTCCATGAAGGCCACTTCTGACCAGACTTCTCCGGACAGTAGATGGGTGTACCAGGGTCCCACTGTTTTCTGCCAATTGTGAGCTAATGGCACTGCTCGACATCTTCCGATTGCGAAGGGAAGTAAGCATGATGTGTCTTTCATCTGCTGCAGTAAGTTTCCTTGGCCGACCACTGCGTCTACGGTCCTCAACGTTGCCTGTTTCTTTGTGCTTCTTCAAAAGAGCTTGGACAGCACATCTGGAAACCCCTGTCTGCCTTGAAATTTCTGCCTGGGAGAGACCTTGCTGATGCAGTATAACTACCTTGTGTCTTGTTGCTGTGCTCAGTCTTGCCATGGTGTATGACTTTTGACAGTAAACTGTCTTCAGCAACCTCACCTTGTTAGCTGAGTTTGGCTGTTCCTCACCCAGTTTTATTCCTCCTACACAGCTGTTTCTGTTTCAGTTAATGATTGTGTTTCAACCTACATATTGAATTGATGATCATTAGCACCTGTTTGGTATAATTGTTTAATCATACACCTAACTATATGCCTACAAAATCCCTGACTTTGTGCAAGTGTACCTTGAAGAATTGATGCTGTTTTGAAGGTAAAGGGTGGTCACACCAAATATGGATTTGATTTAGATTTTTCTTCTGTTCACTCACTTTGCATTTTGTTAATTGATAAATATAATCTATTACCAAGTTTCTTTTTGAAAGCATTCTTACTTTACAGCATTTTTTCACACCTGCCTAAAACTTTTGCACAGTACTGTATATATATATATATATATACACACACACACTTTAAACATACACATTATATAAACATTTACCGAGAGGGAGTCATTTTCTGCAAAGAATCATAAATACGGAGAGAACGCTGTGACGGGAAATCGGTTTGTAAACAACATTTAATCAACAGTGTTCCATTTTTACCATAATCTTGTTTAAAGAGTAAATTGTACAATACAATTTTCAGTCATAAACCTACTCTTATAATAACTGTTTCGTTAAAGACCCTCTGACAATCTAACTGTCCGTGGGGGGTGGGATACAAATATAATATATGTAATATTTTTCACGAAAGCCCCAGAGCTGTCAAAAGTGCAAAAGGCATCACCTGACATTGTTCATTTACATTTACTACCGACATAGTAACAATACAAAGCAGGTTGAAAATCCTTTAACATTTATCCAAAAAAAAACTAGAAACGGAATAAAATATTTTTGGTTGAATATTTCACACCAAGTGGGAAAGAGTGGGACTCCACTGTGCATGTGTCGAATAAGTGTCATCACTGTTTGTACAATCCAATCTTCAGCACCCATGTCCATTTTTATTCTTTCCGGCTTGTGAAGGAGAGAACAAGAGAGGCAAACGTTTGCACCCTCTGTTCATTCTATTTCCTACATCGTCCTTCCATCTATTTGATCCTTTACTCCATTTCTATGCTTCTATTACAGCAGAAAAGAAAGAGAAGGCCAACAAGACAGACTGTGCTAACAGAGTTGAGTGAAATACGGCACATTAACACAAAGTCCTGATGGCACACTGACAGCTCACAAGCAGAAGTCCTCTCCAAGACTGACAACACAATTACATCCTTTTAACACCAGTCATACTCAAAACTCTCATCCACGTTCAAACCCCTTTAGAGCTGAGAGCTACAGAGAGTATATATATAAATTGTTTCATTTTAGCCACTGACCTACATATTTTGTTACTTGCAATAAAAAACTAATATACATAAATGTTGAGGTTGGTTTTTGAGAGAAGTCTATTACAAACTAATACTGTGATATAGTATTAAAATTTAAAAGAACTGCTTTCTATTTATTCTATTTTAAACTGTTATTTACTGCTGGGATGTCAATGCAAGGAATTTGCAGCATTATTACTCCAGTCTTCAGTGTCACATGATCCTTCTGAACTAATTCTAAAATGATGATTTGGTCCTCAAGAATCATTTCTTATCATTATCGAGGTTGTGCAGCTTAATATTTTGTGGAATTAGTGATCAATTTTTTTCAGGATTCTTTGAAAATTTTGGTAGGGATATGAAAATAAACATGTATATGAACGAAATACAATGTTATATATACAGGGAGTGCAGAATTATTAGGCAAGTTGTATTTTTGAGGATTAATTTTATTATTGAACAACAACCATGTTCTCAATGAACACAAAAAACTCATTAATATCAAAGCTGAATATTTTTGGAAGTTTTAGTTTTAGCGATTTTAGGGGGATATCTGTGTGTGCAGGTGACTATTACTGTGCATAATTATTAGGCACCTTAACAAAAAACTAATTTATACCCATTTCAATTATTTAGTTTTACCAGTGAAACCAATATAACATCTCAACATTCACAAATATACATTTCTGACATTCAAAAACCAAACAAAAACAAATCAGTGACCAATATAGCCACCTTTCTTTGCGAGGACACTCAAAAGCCTGCCATCCATGGATTCTGTCAGTGTTTTGATCTGTTCACCATCAACATTGCGTGCAGCAGCAACCACAGCCTCCCAGACACTGTTCAGAGAGGTGTACTGTTTTCCCTCCTTGTAAATCGCACATTTGATGATGGACCACAGGTTCTCAATGGGGTTCAGATCAGGTGAACAAGGAGGCCATATCATTAGATTTTCTTCTTTTATACCCTTTCTTGGCAGCCACGCTGTGGAGTACTTGGACGCGTGTGATGGAGCATTGTCCTGCATGAAAATCATGTTTTTCTTGAAGGATGTAGACTTCTTCCTGTACCACTGCTTGAAGAAGGTGTCTTCCAGAAACTGGCAGTAGGACTGGGAGTTGAGCTTGACTCCATCCTCAACCCGAAAAGGCCCCACAAGCTCATCTTTGATGATACCAGCCCAAACCAGTACTCCACCTACACCTTGCTGGCGTCTGAGTCGGACTGGAGCTCTCTGCCCTTTACCAGTCCAGCCACGGGCCCATCTATCTGGCCCATCAAGACTCACTCTCATTTCATCAGTCCATTAAACCTTAGAAAAATCAGTCTTGAGATATTTCTTGGCCCAGTCTTGACGTTTCAGCTTGTGTGTCTTGTTCAGTGGTGGTCGACTTTCTGCCTTTCTTACCTTGGCCATGTCTCTGAGTATTGCACACCTTGTGCTTTTGGGCACTCCAGTGATGTTGCAGCTCTGAAATATGGCCAAACTGGTGGCAAGTGGCATCTTGGCAGCTGCACGCTTGACTTTTCTCAGTTCACGGGCAGTTATTTTGCACCTTGGTTTTTCCACACGCTTCTTGCAACCCTGTTGACTATTTTGAATGAAACGCTTGATTGTTCGATGATCACGCTTCAGAAGCTTGGCTATTTTAAGACTTCTGCAATATATCTCACTATTTTTGACTTTTCTGAGCCTGTCAAGTCCTTCTTTTGACCCATTTTGCCAAAGGAAAGGAAGTTGCCTAATAATTATGCACACCTGATATAGGGTGTTGATGTCATTAGACCACACCCCTTCTCATTACAGAGATGCACATCACCTAATATGCTTAATTGGTAGTAGGCTTTCCAGCCTATACAGCTTGGAGTAAGACAACATGCATAACGAGGAGGATGTGGTCAAAATACTCATTTGCCTAACAATTCTGCACTCCCTGTATAATCATCACTCATATATCGCTGCGATGAAGTATAACAACAAATGAAGGCTTAGAGAAGGGCATCAATTTCACAAAACATACTTTTCCTTTTTCTTCTCAATAAACTGATACTGAATTCTGAATTCATGAGGAAAAACCTCATTATACAATAATGCATCCATGTGAGAAGGAAACCAGAGGGCTCTTGAATAGCAAATGTGACACGCTCTCAAATGCAGCGAGAGAGGTTTGTGGGGGGATGCCACACGCTCGAGCTGGCATTTCCAAAGCATTTATTTATTTTATGTTTGTATCCCACCTCTGTTCCTCCTCACCACCTCCCTTATGAATCCGTCCTACTCTTTCAGCCGTGCACTTCCACCCCCCATGGCTGTTTCTAGGGCAGGAAAAAGATAAAAACGTGATGTCGTCTTTGTGCAAAAAGTTTTGTGGCGGTCACGTGAGAAGAGGTTGGCGGGAATAAAAGCGGGTGATGATGGGGAGCTCTAAATTGTGTTTAAAGAAGAGAGGACAAGCGCATGCTAAGTGCAGGAAGCCATCATTACCTCCTGAGGGAGAGAGATAAACAGTGATAAACATACGGGGTGGTTGTAGGAGTACGCCGGTCTGTGTGGGTGTCAGACATAGAAATAGAGAAAGAGAATTATATTTCTGCTTGTTAGTGACATGGAAATGCCTGTTTACCAACATTCCCTGCACATCAAGATCTGACTCACATGGTTTATTCATCTCAATGACCTCTGACACCTAAACTCAGCTAATGGCAAAAGAAGATTTCTTTATAATATAATAATAAAAAAAAAAAAAGAGCGTCTTTAAATGGAACTGTATTATACAGATTTCTCGCAAAGTCAAGGAGAATGGAATGAGAGAGATAGAGAGAGAGAATTTCATTTCCAAGTGCAAAAGCGATTATTTATTCAGCGGGAACAACATTAAACAGAAGAAATGATCCCAGAGATAAACAAGGCGTTTTCTTCCGTACCGTTTTTACTTTCACTCCTTCCTTAGGGGTCTGTTTGGTGGTCAGATTGAAGCCGAGCATCTTACCAGCCAACTCTCCAACAACAGCAGGACTGAAAGAGATTGTCATACTTTTAATTTACTACAACGGTTTTGTGCAACTTTCAAAATGACAAATCATCTACTATATGTATATGTAAATATTACAGTGATGCATCACAATTCATTGCACACCACTGTTTTGTTACTTTTGATATGAAATAAAGTCTTAGCTTTGAAATTCTGTCAATTTTAAAATGAAATTCAAATAATAAATACTGTTTAGTTGCAGTTATAGCACAAAATAAACACGAATGAACATCAGAAGGCATGTTGAAAGATATAGTAAAACTTACTGAATTTTTTTTAATTTTTTTTAAAGTTGCAGACTTGGCTACAATGAGGAGCTTTTTTGCTAAATATATGCAATATTAAATACTCACAATATTTTTACTTATCCCATGTCTTCATGACATAATCCGCTGTTTTCACAACTTGCAATGACATATCTTAAAATGTCAGTGCCATTGTTTTGCCTCATGACACCAATAAAAATAAATAAATAAATATAATAATATATATATATATATATATATATATAGCTTCAGTTTTCAGGCTAAATAAAAACTTTGATTTCGGTTTCAGTATTTCGGTCAAAAATGTATTTGGGTGCATCACTAATAAATATTACTCAAGTTTTCAAAAATATTTATTATGGCTCTTACTCAAATATTTGCTTACAGTTGATTCAACCACACAATTGGACCTCATATTCTATATAAAATAATCACTTTGTTTTTAATCCTTTTTAGAACATTAATTATAGATTTCTATTATTTATACATCAAAACCACATTTTTACATTGCACGTCATTTGAACAACCAGTCAGTAACAGACTGATGCAAGTCTCTTAAACCTAAAATATACATCATAGCAACAAATCTTGATTAATTTTAAATCAGAAATGACTTGCGGTTCAGTGAGGGAGTCGGTTGTGAACTCAAACAGCTAACTCATGAACAAGCCTGAATGTTCTGTGAATCTTTTTTGACTCGCAGGTCTAATAACGCTGTGTTCTTTGTTCCGTGCAGTAATGGATGAAACTGCACGTGGACGCAAGTTTTACCAGACTATTTTATCTTTCAAATCTGTCTCACGCCATTACCAGCTGCCGTTGTCCTATCTCTCTCCTCATAATTTTCTATCATCTTTTTAGTGTACCACACATACCAATGGTAACAAAAAAAAAAAAAAAAAAAAAAAAGTTTCAGTTGTTTAAGAAACACAAACTCGAGACGATTTCTCAGGGACACGGAAAGCACTGTGCTCATTCACTAGATAAAAACAGATCAGGCTGAGTTTCAGAATGTTTTCTCTGGACGATTCTCTTCATCCCAAATGCCGAAGTACACTATGTGACAGTGATACACGACGCAGGCATTCAGTCATAAATCAGTCCCTACTTGAGGAAAACTCATGGTTTTCTGGAAAAGTTTTAAGAGATTGCCATATTTCACATGTCTCCTTCATTCTCAAGGGTTTTTTCCGCAACATTTTTATAGTTTCTATCACACTTATAATTTGTTCAGCCGAGAAATCCATCATTCCACATTACAAATGCTACATTACAAATGACATCACAAATGCTGAGGGCAGCGTGATATTCTGCTCTATTTTCTTGGTGAGAAATACAGGATGTCAAGCAATGACATGAGTTTTAAGAGGAATGAATGACAGGTCTATTCTTTCTAAGAAAATGGGTCTGGGCAGGTACTCACTCTTTTGTTAAATGCACTCCTCCTTTCAGCCCGCTGTCGAACATTCCTTTGCCTCTTCCTCCCGCTAAAATCTGAGCTTTCAGGACAATCTCCTTCGCTTCTAAAGTATCAAAAGGAATAATAATAATAATAATAATTAAAAAAAAAAGAGTTAGAGCTCCAAGACGCCAAGAAATAGGTGCTCCAGACACACTGTGGTGCTTATGCGGGTGACGCAGGTTCGAATCGGGCCTGCGCCAATCCCATTTCCCCTTTATATTTTATAATATCTACTCATACCACAACACATAACCTCAGCAAACATACAGATAAACAAGCAAGCAAAGAAGAAATGAGATTGGAAGGGGTGTTTTCAGCTGTAATTTGATTTTAAATATTATGCAGATCTCCACAGGCATGTTTTGATGATGCGTCTTCCAGAGCGGTTAGCAATTTTGTCATTATTTCTTTCATCGCGGTAACATCACTGAAATGGAAGCATAAGGCTGAGGAAATAATAGCTTGTCATGAGACACTGTTGAAACATTTGATCAATATTGTGGTATATGAATCATTTTATCCAATTTTGTGGAAGGGACCATATATTGTTGAGCGACAGTAGAGTGACTGAGATTAAAAGAACCTTAGAGATTTTTTTTTTTTTTTATTACTCTACCAGGGTGAGGGATTTATACATTGTGTTCTCTATACTTCGAATTTTTTACCCACTTTTTCCAAAGGTCCATTGGAAAAAACAAATTGAAAATGCTGTGACTAAATATACAATATAATATTTAAATAAATCAATAATTAGTAAATTATTCTTCATTTGATACACTGCAAAAATAATTTCTCCAAGTTCTAAATAAAGCAAAGATTGAGTGCGTTTCATTTACACTTTTTTTAATGTGAAAATTACTTACAATTTGCAATTTCTGAGTGAAAATGCTCTACACCAGTGTAGCAATTTAAACATTAATATATACGACAACAAAAAATAAACAACAAGCAAACAAATAAATGTGTACTGTATGTCCTTGAACAAAGGTTTATTTATTAACATTAGTTAATGTACTATTAACTAACACGGACTAACGATGAGTAATACGTTTGTTGGAGTGTTTATTAATCTTTGTTAATGTTAGATAATAAAAATACGTTCATTGTTTGCTCATGTCAGTTGTCTAATGTTAACAGACACGACTTTTGATTGTAATAATGTATTACGAAAAGTTGAAATTAACATTAAGATTAATAAATGCAGTAGAACTGCAGTTCATTATTAGTTGATGTTAACTAATGTTAACTGATTAACCTTATTATAAAGTGTTTCCAATTATCAAAAAGAGTCTCTTTTTCTAGTGTCACAGTTATAAACGTATAAGCGCTCAATTTTTCAGGGTTCTGAGGAGGAGGTTTAAATCATGTCGCATTTCCACAGCATCCAGCTAGACTCTCATCACCTCAGAGGTTTGAACCGGAACAATGAATTGGCACATGGAGTAATGATTCACAAAGTCATTAACACCTTCACATGATCATAAAAGGCTGTCGTGGCTGAGAACTAAAAATGAGTTCAAAGAAAGATGAACCAATGTGTCTCGCAGGCATCTGGGCAAAAAACAGAAAGGAGAAAGAGGAAGGGAGAAAAACTAGAAAAAGAGGAAATGATCGACAGGTGTGGCAAACCAATAGTGGGTGGAGCTCTGTGAAAAAAAAAGCATCAATAATAGCTTTCTTGCCTTGAGAAGACGACTTGATTTTTATCCAGCCAGTTACAGAACATTTTTTGGTAGAACAACCAATGTTTAATGGAAATGTGTGGACTTCACGGTCACACATTAGATTAGGTGTTTTAACTACTATGTACTTACTTATTGTGTTCATGTTTTATTTTAAAGCCCTTTTGCTGCTATTGAGGTGGGATACAGGTAAGTTAGGGGTGGGTGCAGTGCTATATTTAGGCTAACATGTAAAGAAAGGCTCAACATTGTAATTATAGATTTAATTATATGCCGGCCTTTTTAAAAATACAAGTACAATGTAAAAATATGTATGTACACAATAAGCGCAATGTATCAAAATAATTAATATAATAGTAGTAGTTAAAAACACTTAATATAAAGTAAGACCAACTTCATGTACACTCTTGAAAATAAAGGACATTATTTGGCATCAATGGTTCCATGAAGAACTTAACATCCATGTAATCATTGCATTGTACAAAAGGTTCTTTCTAGTGGAAATAGATTCTTTAGATTTTTAAAATGTACGAAAAAAGAGAGATTCTTTTAAGAACTGTTCATTGAAACCAAAAAATGGTTCTTTTATGGCATCGTGGTGAAAAACCCTGTTATAAATGTTTTTTTGTTTTTTTTAAAACACCAAACTTTTAAAATGGTAGTGTATATATTTTATTTGTAATATTTTTTTGACATTTTATTTATGAAACATTTCAAACAGGGCAGGAGATGATGAAGAGAGCAGGGAGAAAATGGATTCGGGTTCAAACCCACAATAGCACCGCAGCTCAACATGATGGAGCACGTACGCTAAACGCGAGGCCACGGCTTCCACATAAGTCATTCTTAAAGAGCCACGCTGCTCTTCATGGCCCTCTGGGTGGACATTACGAGTTCTCACACTTTAGGTGCTGATTAAGACTCGCTATCACCACTGTGACTCAACCAAACCTCAACTCAGCCACTGACTGGAGCGCATGCATAATTTATCACTGCCACACAGAGCTGATAACATTGATCATGTGTGCGACCGTGAGGGATAAGAACGCAAAATTGGCAAAAACAGAGATACGGAAGATGCTGGATCACTTAATCTAAACTAAGAGAGATACATCAAAACAACTGAGGAGAGGCTGGCCGGGGTGAAGATTTAGCAAAACAACTCCTTGTCCCGATAAGAGATCTGATAGTGTTAGACAGAAAACTCCTGCACGTGGGAAAGTGATTCTGCTCTCCTCCCTGCAGAAAGCCAGAGATGAGATTGATATGGCGGGAGTGAAAGAGAAAGAGAGAGGTATTGAGATGGAATAAAATGAGGGACAGAGTTACATATGGACAGAATTTTAAGCTAAAAAAAGTAGTAAATGGGACTTAAAGGCACAATATGTAATTTTCACAGCTAGAGGTCGCTTATTCAAAACAAAGGTGTAGCTTGATTTCGCGGAATCATGGGAGGTGTTGTCTTCACGTCTAAGAATCCGATGGGACTTAGTCAGAAATCATGGATGAGCTTATGCTAATAAATATATAAGATTTATATAGTGTGACACACGGCTCAAAAAGCAGTGGAGCTTTTTTTACGTCGCGGATGACCACTTCCGCTTCTCCCAGTCATGCGAATACGGGGTCACATTATCATATTAGATGGATTTGTATTAGAGATGTGCGCTACGACAAATTTGACTGTCGTTTAAACGCAAGAAAAGCAAGAAACCCCCGAAAGATGGTAAGGAAAAAACCCTCTGTGTGTGTGTGTGTGTGTGTATATATAAGCTTTCATTTTAAATACTTAATCTATGAACCACACTGTCAAATTTCTTTAATGAATTCCGCTAAAAATAGGTCATGATTATGCCGTAGGCTTGCCTTGTGTAATCGTAATTTAATTTTGGTCGTAAAAAAAAAAAAAACAGAGAAAAAAAAACCGTACACTTAACATCAAGTCAAGTCATCTTTATTTATATAGCGCTTTTTACAATGCAAATTGTGGCAAAGCAGCTTTACATTAATAAGAAAATGGTGTCATTGTGCAGCTTATTCTATATATTATTGATTCATTCCGTTGCAAATATCAGTAGTTATTAGTCTAGTTAATTTATGTATATCAGCACTGCAGAAAACAGTGACGTAATCGTCCGGCTCAGCTCAGTTCACATACAACGACACCAATGCAGGCATATCAAAAACACTGCTGAATATCAAGCAAGTGTCCCCAACTTAAGCAAGCCAAAGGCAACAGCGGCAAGGAACCAAAACTCCAACAAATGGAGAAAAAAACCTCGGGAGAAACCAGGCTTAGTCGGGGGGCCAGTTCTCCTCTGGCCAACAGAGAACACTTGTCCGATACCAGGCAGAGTTACATCAGCCATCAGCCAACTTATTTAATCAAATCAGCTCAATGCAGAATGTAAAATCAATCAATAGCTAATTCTTCATCTTCATATAATGTTAGCCAATATTATAACAGAAGTCAAAAACAATAGTCATGACAATCAAGGAATAGCATTAAACGAGTTTTAAAAACAATGCAATAATGCGAATTTTACTTACTCGACCATGCGTTTTTGTTCAGTGGAATTAACGTCAACGTCTAGTTGGTCTAGTGAAAGACATGACCTGAGGCGATTCATTTTTCCTGCACTTGAAAAGGCGCGATCAGCAGGAACTGAAGTCACAGGCACGCAGAGATGACGACAAACAAGCCGATAGAGTTTATTGTTTTAATTTATTTAAAATATTTTAAATGTAATGTTTCTTTTTGTTTTGTTTTGTCCCTCCTGTAGTCGACTATTGTTTTCAGTGTCGACTACTAGGAGCCGTACCATTTAGTCGACTACACGCGCATATCCCTAATATTTATGTTGAAAGTTGTAATAATGCTACTCTCTGAGTCTTTGTCGTTTCCATGGTTTCTACAAAATAAAATCGAAGGTACCGTGTCCTGGTTAAAATGGCTTTTTCTCTATATTTTAACATTCTTGGAAACATTTAGATAATGTAAGTGCACAAGTCAACAAAATATACAACATTGTTCTAGTGGTGTTTGGATATTTTAACATAATTGTGCCTTTAAGATGTGTTCACATTTGAAGTTCCAATCTCTTGGTTCTTTTGGTCCAGACCAAAAAAGAAAATGATGCATTTAGTCCTGGTTCACTTAGCGTTCACACTGTCATTTAAAAAAAAACAATCCTGTGTGTTTCATGGGCTAAATGTGCTCATTTTAATAGTATATAACACATATAATAGTATTTTTCCTGCTGAGAACTCATGAAGAGCTTATAAAAAGTCAGAATAGCACTAGGAATACCTTCATGGCACACAAACAAAGATCAGATGCACGGATACGGCTTTTCAAACGCCTGTAACGAACCGTAATGGGCAATGTAGCTCCTATGACAAGAAAAACCAGGCATGATAGAGCATTCATCTTCTGACATCTCGTCCTGTTTTTGGTTCATTTAGATGTCTTTTGTCCGTGTTTCGTTCATATTTCAGTCGAACCGCACCACAGTTTTTATTGGAAGCAGACAGAGACCCACCTTTTAAGCGGTCTCGGTCTGCTTGTTTAGTACGCACCAGAGTTCAGATGGCAGCGCTCACACTTATTCAAATAAATCATACAAACTGAACGATCGCACCAGAATTAGTTTTAATCGAAGCAAATCTGCCAAGTGTGAACAAACCCTTAAAGTCGGCATGAATTAATAAAAAGCTCTAAATGAGATGGCAATTAGTTCACTGTACTTTAGACATATGTGATTTCAAGAACAACCATATAAAAAACGTGCAGCAATCATAAACAACACTGTGGATTTTGTGAATTCAGCTGCTAATCTACTTAGGTAAGCAGTTAACTAGAGCTGCTAACTATAAGCTCTTTTGGTGGTGAAATGTGAATTAAACCAACATGCATAAACAAAAAAATCTGTTGTTCGTTTGAACAACAGATGCGCTTTAAAAGAAAGGTTTATCCAGCCATTTTACATCACTTAATTGGTTTTTGTGAAAAGGATTGAGTTTAAGAAACTAGCTCATTAAAATTGTCCCCAATACAACACAACTAAACACATTTTATAAGAGAAAAGCACTGCATAATACAACAAACTCTTTACTTTATGCTTTTGATTTTACTTAACTAACCTAATTGCAAAGTAATCCGTTTAAATAAAGGTATACTACTGTTCAAAAATTTTTTATGTTTATGTAAGAAGTCTCTTACGCTCACACCAAGGCTTGATTTTTTTGAGAGAAAAAAGACGGTAAAAAAAAATAATAATAATATTGTGAAATATTATTACATTTAAAACAACTGTTTTCTACTTTAATATTTATTCATGTGATGGCAAAGCTGAATTTTCAGCAGCTGTTTTTACAGTCTTCAGTGTCACATGATCCTTCAAAAATCATTCTAATATGCTGGTTTGGAGCTCAAAAAACATTTCTGACTATGATAAACAGTTGAGAATAGTTGCTTAATATGAAAAATCTCAGCTTTTTTAATGACCTTTTCTTATAAACTCATAAACTTGTAAAGGACAGCATTTATTTGATATAAAACAACAAATAAATCAACTGTAATTTTAGATCAATTCAACGCAAGTATTAATTTCTACTAAAAATCCAATTGTGGATAATAAGTACAAAAAAACAGATATTCTGTCGAAGTCCAGACACAGCGGTAAGTCTGTATGCGTATCCATTTATAGAAATATATGTGTATCATCATTACCAAATCAAGTACTGCATGGTATCCAGAATTCCAGAACATTATGTGCCATCCATCACTTCACGTCAATTATCTCTATTTAGCGAGAGCAGGAGTAATGCCCATGCCAAATGGTGCACTTTAACTTGCAGCACCCACTTATTTCTCATAGATTAATGATGTGAGCTGCAAATTAAAAAGTGGAGGAAGTACATGGCCCATGGCTTTATGGTTTTAAAATGAGTTTATACATCACACACTTCTTTTTTTAATACCAACCTTGTAATGCCTTTCAGTTCGACATACTCATGTTGACGATTTCATTCACCCATCACCAGAGTGACACTTCAAATGCCTTCAAGAAAGAACATTTTGATTGTTTAACCTGAAGCTACACATCAAATTACATCTTAAGATGATATATGAAGATAATTCAGACATCTTTCTCTCCAGGAACAGCCTGGAGCTCCAGGTGCAAGGCCTGCACTGTCTTTTCAAGATCAACAGACCACAAATGCCTTTTTGTTCTTTTCTCTTTTTTTTTTAACAGCAGTATTTACATGCAGATCGTGTCTGCCTATTTTTTGCCACATTTGTGTACAATACAGTGTACATCAGGCAGTTTGTGAACATTGTGTGGGCTGTGTGTCTGAGGCTGAGACGGGCCAAATTATAACTAAGAGAAAACACCTTATACTAAAAATGTATTTTTAGGTAGTGTGGGTTGGTATACTCACACGTTGTTGTAAAAATAAGACATTATAGTTGGCAAAGTGTTCTGTATTGCAGTGCCATTCTCGTGTTTGCAAAAATTACAACAGCATATAACAGCTATATATTAAAGAACAATGTAGACTATTGTAGTTATTATATAATAATACCCCACATGTATATGTACCCTTACGGGGTAGTTGTGGCCTAATGGTGAGGGAGTTGGGCTTGGAACGTGAAGGTTGCGGGTTTGATTCCCATGCCGGCAGGAATTGAAGGTGGGGATTGTGAATAAACAACACTCTCTCCACCTTTGATACCATGACTAAAGTGCCCTTGAGCAAGGCACCTAACCCCTAATTGCTCCCCGGGCGCTGTCGCAATAGCTGCCCACTGCTCCGGGTGTGTGTTCACTGTGTGTGTGTTCACTACTCACCACTGTGTGTGTGCACTTGAGATGGGTTAAATGCAGAGCACCAATTTCGAGTATGGGTCACCGTACTTGACAATACGTCACGACTTTCACTTTCATATATATATATATATATATACACATACATATACATACATACACATATATACATATACATATATACACAAACTCACCTAAAGGAATATTAGGAACACCATACTAATACTGTGTTTGACCCCCTTTCCACCTTCAGAACTGCCTTAATTCTACGTGGCATTGATTCAACAAGGTGCTGAAAGCATTCTTTAGAAATGTTGACCCATATTGATAGGATAGCATCTTGTAGTTGATGGAGATTTGTGGGATGCACATCCAGGGCACGAAGCTCCTGTTCCACCACATCCCAAAGATGCTCTATTGGGTTGAGATCTGGTGACTGTGGGGGCCATTTAGGACAGTGAACTCATTGTCATGTTCAAGAAACCAATTTGAAATGATTCGAGCTTTGTGACATGGTGCATTATCCTGCTGGAAGTAGCCATCAGAGGAAGGGTACATGGAGGTCATAAAGGGATGGACATGGTCAGTAACAATGCATGATGGATCCATGTTCTCATTCTGTTTACGCCAAATTCTGACTCTACCATCTGAATGTCTCAACAGAAATCAAGACTTCTCAGACCAGGCAACATTTTCCCAGTCTTCAACTGTCCAATTTTGGTGAGCTCGTGCAAATTGCAGCCTCTTTTTCCTATTTGTAGTGGAGATGAGTGGTACCCGGTGGGGTCTTCTGCTGTTGTAGCCCATCCGCCTCAAGGTTGTGCGTGTTGTGGCTTCACAAATGCTTTGCTAGATACCTTGGTTGTAACGAGTGGTTATTTCAGTCAAAGTTGCTCTTCTATCAGCTTGAATCAGTCGGCCCATTCTCCTCTGACCTCCAGCATCAACAAGGCATTTTGGATGTTTTTCCCTTTTCACACCATTCTTTGTAAACCCTAGAAATGGCTGTGCGTGAAAATCCCAGTAACTGAGCAGATTGTTAAATACTCAGACCGGTCTGTTTGGCACCAACAACCATGCAAAGCTCAAAATTGCTTAAATCACCTTTCTTTCCCATTCTGACATTCAGTTTGGAGTTCAGGAGATTGTCTTCACCAGGACCACACCCCTAAATGCATTGAAGCAACTGCCATGTGATTGGTTGATTAGATAATTGCATTAATGAGAAATTGAACAGGTGTTCCTAATAATCCTTTAGGTGAGTGTATATATGTGTGTGTGTGTGTGTGTGTTTTGTGACGTATCAGGACACAAATATGTATAATGACATGGGTATGACACTGGTATTACAACTTTTCATATGTCCCCACTTTTCAAACAGCTTTAAAAACATACTAAACAATGTTTAATTAAAAATGTAAAAATGCAGAATGTTTTCTGTGAGGGTTAAGTTTAGGGGTGGGGGGGTGGGGGGCCAGAATGTACAGTTTGTACAGTATAAAAACCATTACACCTATGGATTGTCCTCACTTTGATAGCAAAACGAACGTGTGTGTGTGTTTTGTCTGTATTTTTGTTATGTTTTATTTTAGTACTTCAACTAAACAAACAAAACAAATAATTGAAAAAAAAGTGAAATGTTTCCTTGGAAAATATCTGAAATTTAAAAAAAAAAAAAAAAAAAAAAAGTTTCATATATTTTATTTTGTTTTATATTATTTCAGTTAATGTTTGTTTTAATTTCATTTTCTTTAGATTTTAAACTCTGTCAAACCCAAATTTAACACCTCTGAAAATAATAAAAAAATAAGCCATATTAATGTTTTTTAAAGACCCACAGTTTCCATGTGACAATAAAATATCCATAAATTCAATATCTATACCGGTCAATACTTTATTAAAATAAATAAGATCTTTTGTATCATATATTACTAATGTGGCTTTGCATAAGACATCTAATGACATGAGAATGCCAAGTTAACAAAGGTTGACTTCACAAACAAAATGTCCAACATGGTGTTTGTTCAGTACACTGTTAGATTATCTCATTAATGAACTGAACTGAATGCTAAATTAACATACTCCGTTAATTCAGGGTATGATTTGCATTACTGTCATTTCATAATTTAAAATGCGGGCAAAAAATAAGTATTCAAAATTTGCCCATGAGCCAGAGTTTAAAATAAACAAATAAACTACTGCTTACTGAAGTGAAACGCTAATATTTTCTTGCCCTAACATACTGTTCGCCCCCCCAAAAAATGCAAGAGCAAATATGTTTGTACAGTTCATATGGCATCAGTAGTAATTGCAGTAAAGACCACCTCCCCTCTCCCCCTCCCGCCCTGGAATTCCTCATTAACGAGTTTAAAAGAACTTGAAGCTTATGTAGCAATGACAGCAGTCAGCAGTGGAGCGCTGGGCCGCTGCTTCTGCTTCACTGTCTCCTATTTCCTGCGTCCCTAATGTCTCTCTGTCTGTGGACATGACTGCAGGGTAAGAGACACAGAGGTGTCCCGTTGTTTGATATTCAGCAAGAGCAATGGGGCTGCGGTAATGGGGTGTGGAACGGGGTTCAGAGGAAACCGTACGGTTTCAGACAGCTGAGAGAAAACAGAGGGAACTCAAGATCCCTCATGTGTGTTTAAGACCGTAAAATGGGTCGAGACAAAGAGAAACATACTAAACAGGAGGACGGAGTTAGGGAAGTACAGTTACTGAAGATTATATGTTGCTATAGGGCAAATATTAGAATATGAAACATCCTATTATATAATAACAGGGTGTACTTCTGTGCGCATTACAGTCACTGCAATTACAGTAAACCACGGTAATATTTTTACTCATGCAATTAAAAACATCATTGTTCTCTCAGGAAAACCATCAAAAACATCAGTAGCACTATTGGGACAGGATTAGGTTTTTTAAAATGACATCCATGTTACAATATTTAACATCAGACATTTGTGATTTCACATAGTGATTTAGTTGGGATTGGGTTCTCTGCATTTTTTTTTTCCCAATAAGGTGGAAGTCTTTTGTTTGGATGTGTTACATGAATTTACATGAATTTTTATTGATGTTTATTGATGATAACAGTTATACACTGATCAGACATAACATTATGACCACCTTCCTAATATTGTGTTGGTCCCCTTTTGCTGCCAAAACAGCCCTGACCCATCGAGGCATGGACTCCACTAGACCCCTGAAGGTGTGCTGTGGTATCTGCACCAAGATGTTAGCAGCAGATCCTTTACATCCTGTAAGTTGTGAGGTGGAGCCTCCATGGATCGGACTTGTTTGTTCAGCACATCCCACAGATGATCGATTGGATTGAGATCTGGGGAATTGAGGACAAGTCAACACCTCAAACTCCAGGGAATACCGTTTTCATGAAAGAGCGTACATGGTCTGCATCAATGCTTAGATAGGTGGTACGTGTCAGAGTAACATCCACATGGATAGCAGGACCCAAGGTTTCCCAGCAGAACATTTCCCAAAGCATCACACTGCCTCTGCCGGCTTGCCTTCTTCCCATAATGCATCCTGGTGTCACGTGTTCCCCAAGTAAGCGACACACGCACCCGGCCATCGACGTGATGTAAAAGAAAACGTGATTCATCAGGCCAGGCCACTTTCTTCCATTGCTCCGTGGTCCAGTTCTGATGCTCACGTGCCCACTGTTGGTATTTTTGGTGGTGGACAGGGGTCAGCATGGGCACCTTGACTAGTCTACAACTATGTAGCCCCATTCACAACAAGCTGTGATGAACTGTGTATTCTGACGCCTTTCTATCAGAACCGGCATTAACTTCTTGAGTAATTTGAGCTACAGTAGCTCGTCTGTTGTATTGGACCACACGGGTACGCCTTCGTTCCCCACGTGCATCAATGAGCCTTGGTCAGAAACAGTAGCCAGTGCATACAGGCAAATAACTAAAAAACTTAAAGCAACATTTATACCCTTACATATAAACACTGCCTTTCTGTGTCCTATATCCAACTAATTTGTTGTTGGATGACAAAGAGACCACAGCTCAGACTCGAGTGCTTGACCTGTGTGAGCCATCGTGCCACAGTGTTTTCCACCTCTAGACATCAGCGTCTTCTCCTGCCGGCACAGGAACAAGTCAGAGTGGAACAATGATCCGGCTCTAACTCCTGTCTAATGATGCCTGTCTGCTTGGAAAAGGAGCAGAGGTTGATAAGAAAGGGCCACTTCTTCTGTCTCAAGTTTCATCCGTGTTATTTCAACTTCAGCTGTCACCACATCACTGACAGCTAAGTTCTTGTTAGGTTCTCCACCTGCGCCTCATCACAATCCTTCATAATGATCTCCCACCTCCATTAGAGCGATGTCACGTGCGGCAAAGTAAAGAACCCGTGGGAGTTTCACCACATACCCTCTGTACCAGCTAAAGAAGGTGTCAACTATGTAACCTCAAATTGCATTTCACAAGATCACAATACAGAAAATACAAAATTCAAGAACACCATCTACAGAAAGTCAATCCTTAATATGCCGTTTTATAAAATAAACTAAATATACATACAAAGAGTGTGCATACTGCACAGTATGCAAACTAAACATACTGTTATATGACCCAAAATTCTCATCTGCCCTATTTTTTGTGCTCTTGTGCTTCAGCTAAAATGTCAAGTAAAAGAAATCAATGGTGTTTTAAAATATAGCACATTAAAGCTTAATTTCCAGAAGGAAATAGTGCTTGGGAAGACAGCAAAAGACTAATGTTAAAGTTTTAGGAGCGGTTTTAGGCTTTGGTGTTGCTGTCATAACACATGATGGCTGTGCAAGAATTAACGACACAGCACCATCTTTTCAGGGCAAAGGCTTAGCAATTAAATAAATGAGAAAAATTGAAACCATTCATTGAAGTCCCATAATCTATCAAAAAGAAAGTGAGAGATTAAGTTTAAGTAATTTTAAATTTAAATATAGAACATTTTACAAAGTTTATAAAAACAAAAAAAAAAAAGGCTGAATATAATTAAAAATAGAAAAGGTCTGTATTTTAAGTAGCTCATTTACAGGAAGTTTGGGCAGGACATAGTAAAGTCCTCCCTTAGGCCTCTAAAAGTAATTCAACGGACCTGTCACCACAACTCTAAATAAACGCATGGTTGCAAGTTAAAAATTGTAATTCATTGTTTAAATTAAACCTTTTAACATTATTTTGTTGACATAATAATGTTGATCATTACATCAACTTAATATTGTCTGTAATTAAACTGAAATGTCTATGTTAAAAAACATTAAATTGTAAAGTAATGAAATAGTATTGATAACTTCAGAAATTAAGCAGTGGCTGAACTCCCAGCATGATTTGCATATGACTGGATAAGGAGAGCGAATGCTGGTACGTTTGACTTTTAAAAGAGTTTCTATAATGTTTTTGTGGTTACTATTGTGCCGAAGAGTAGATACATGAAGGTAAACACTATCGACTCTACAAGCAATGACTGCGCTTATGCCATTGACAGTTATCTTACTTGTTCATTAAATATATGTTAAATATGTTGTGTTAGCATGTGCAATGATAGTTGTTGATTTGAACTGAAACAGATAAGAATAATTGGTTCCAGGGCTACAACTCCGGCAGTTGGAGCAACTTTTTTTTTTTTTTTTTTTTTTGAGTAATGAACTTAAAAATTTGTGTTTATGCTACAAGTTATTAAGTTCCTCCAATTAAATGTAAGTTGTTGGTGGAAGGTAAATTTGCTCAAAGTTGTCTCAACTAAAAAAAGAATGATATTTACTGTTGTGGTATTATTTGTAGTTGTTGTTTTTAAGCGAACACATTATTTTTTAAAAATGTAGACAGAATTTGATTGGACAAAAATCTGTGTATTCCAGAATGAGTCATCAGTAATTTTGATGTTTTTTTTTTTTTTTAATCTTTCTCTTTTTTTGAAAAAGAAGAATGATACCAAGATAGTGCTGCCTTGCAATTTCTTTAATAAATAGATGAACTTAAAAAGTTTGTGGCTAAAGTTATTTAAGACACTCTCCCTGCACATAAAGAATTACTCTTTAAATCAAACACCTTTTACAAAACACAATCACATCCATTGGCCCACAAATTGAGTGAGCACAGACTTCACAAATATGCTTCCACAATTATCTCCGTCTCTCACAGCCTCTAAAGAAAATCTATATTTAGCATCCCAGACTCCATTTGTAAGCATTTTTCCTACATTTTCATCATCTCTCTTCCTATAGCCATCTCGTCCTCCATTCTCCGCCTGTCCACGGCAACATCTGGCAACGAGAACATTCTGCTGCTGCAGGAAACGGCAAATCTGTTCACAGTGCCCTTGAGCGTGGCACATTAACCTTACCTCGAATCTCACCCACCTACATCAGACACCGTAAATGGAAACACCAGCTGCACGGCACACAAACGCAGCCATTTTAAAGCTCATATGCGCGCGAGAAAGAGAGGTAAAACGAAATAAAAATTGTCGTTATGTGATTGGAAAAGGATGGTTGTTTTCTCAGGGTTCCACATAGGTAACGATGGTAAGAACGATCCACGCACCATCCGTCTTTCCGGTATCAAGGCATTGTGTGCTGAAATCCTGTCAGTCCTGATGCATTCTGGGAGCTTATGCAGCGGTACAGCTTCATAGAATGATACCGCTGACTAGTCAAAATGTCAGAGACTTCACTGAAGCTCAAATTCACTCACATAACTTTAGCTGACCGACATGTTATTTCCAAACTAGTTACCTACAAATCTAAAGGGATTTTTCCTGTCTAGATGATCAAACGGAGGCCTAATTAGTTGCTAGTACACTACATAAACAGTTTAGAATATCTTCAACGTGCCGTGCCTCTAATGCAATGTTTTGAGTTAATTCTACAGATGATCAACTGTCCATTTCACAAGCACTAACACAACACAGATTGGTTATACGCGGTTTGCTTGCATAGTAAACATCAATTTTGCGAGGGATTAATCCAAGAGAGATTGCGCTGGCTCCCAAAAAGCATATTTCAAGCTCACCAGAGGAGGCTGAAGTAATTAAGTGAGTGAAGTTTCCTCAGGGAAGCTGAGAGGCTTTCATTACCCTTTCTGATTCATTGTCCCAACCCAATATCAAACAGAAGAGAAAAGGAGAGACGAAGAGAACGGCATCTTCCTTCTGAGGCAGGCCAGCTGTGATTGAGCTGGAGCGAGTGTATAAATCTGGGCGCGGTATCTGACCTCCGGCTGGCTCGCTGCTTTATTCCACTCTCTGGAACACTCGACAAGCTGTCAACATCCATGTCCACGTCAATCAACATCGCCGTCTTGTTCCCGATCTCCCTTCAGTTCCCTGTGAGGAGCAGGGCTACTGCTCAGATTCAACTGCTACACATAGCAGGAGATGTTGACAAGAAACTGAGTAGACGATGATCACACAATCTAAACAAAATGAGAATAGTTTGTTTTTGTTTTGTTTTTTTTCAAAATTGCTTTCTATAGTAGACACTAAGGGTAATTAGGAATGCTGGGGTCACGAAGGCCGACTAATCAACTAGTCATCCGAAAACTGACTATAGATGATTTTTTTTCCCCTTGTTTTGTTTTTAGATATTTTAGGTGGCAGTGCTTTAATTACCATGCTAATTAAAATATTTAATTACGGTGCCAACTAAAAGCTAAAACACAGGACGCTAATTAAAACACAGCTGCAAGAAGGGAAAAAAATTAAGAAAAAATAAATCAAACTCACAAATCAACTACCTGGTTGCTGGATAACTGCTCTTCAAACATTTCGATGCCAAGATATCCTAAAATTAAACAAAAGAAGCTATATATGTGTAATGTTTTCACTTATGCTGTGTGAAAAAGCATGATAAATTGGGTCTTAAAAGATTGTTTTTTTTATATTGCTACGGTACGAAGCCAAAGGAAATTGCTAAAATATATATGGAAAAATGTGTAAAGTTATCCTTCCAAATCAGTTTGACAGTCATAAAATATTTGATATTTTTACCTCTCAAATTTGAACCCCCCAGAAGCCCACTGTGGCTGTAGACAAGCCCTAGACAATGTACAATTATATTATCTCACAGAGAAAGAAAAAAAATCATACAAGTATGAATTCATTCAAATGTGTTTCGCCAGAAAAAAAGAAATGTCATTACGCTACACTTTTTTTAAAGGGGACCTATAGTGCCCCTTTAAAAGACGTAATATCAGTCTCTGGTGTCCCCAGAATGTCTCTGTGAGGATTCCACTCAAAATACTCCACAGATCGTTTATTATAGCTATTTGGGTGTGAGCAAAAACACGCTGTTTTTGAGCGCGTCCCTTTGAATGCAAATGAGCTGCTGCTCCCGGCACCCTTTCCAAAAGAAGGCGGAGCTTTAACAGCTCACGCTTCGGTTGCTCAACAACAACAAAGCTGGAGAATCTCACGCAGCCAAAATGACGATTGTCAGTAACGGTTCAGCCTTACATTGTTCAAACCGGAGTCGGACACTGATGGAGAGACTCAGGAAGAAGTTACAACTTTTAGAATGCATCTGGACATTTCTGAACGGTTAGTGGATATATGTATGTAGTTGCTGTGGAGTTGATTCAACTCATCGACTAGCATATGCCGTCATGTTAATGTTTTGTGCAAATCCAGCATTGAATTGACCCTCATTTTTTAAGTAGTCGGGACGGCAAGGTGACAACACTCTACAACAACAACTCTTCCACTTTTCCACCATGGCCTCACGCCCTTTGATGAGTGTTCTCGGGGGCAGGGTTTATGTTAAATGTAAATTTTGGGGTTAGTGATGTAATCAACCCCGGAAGAAGCTCGTCGTAGTCCCTACCAGCCGACAGTTGTAGTCCTTAAACAGTGATTTCTGTAAAAGAAAATATCTCCCTCTACATTGAACTTTGAGCGTCGTAACTTTGCAGAGCAACATTACACACGAACTAAAGAATCATGTTTTCACCCCTTTAATTCATCTCTTCACAGCACCTCAGTGAAATCAGTTTCTAAAAACTGGATAGAAAGCACCTGATTACATAGAATACAGAAAACTGAAAGATTGTGATAAACTTAGTACAGAAAGGGAACAAAAAAACACTGTATTTTGTCTTCTAAATTTGGTGCTCAATGGAGCATAGAATACCTCTAATAAAACATGCAATTTAGAGCCACATCACCAAAATAATGGTGTCGCACCTTCTGCTTGTAGAACGCTGGCAGCACTGTGAGGTCTGGAGGCGTGAGGTATGATAATGTGCCATGTGTAATATCAACGCAGCCGAGCCGTCAACAAACCGAAATTACATTTTGATTTGTGAGCTCCCTCAAACGCAGCTTGTATTCCCTTTGTGTGTATTTGTACAATCATTTGAAAGGCATTTCTTACAACCACATCACAAATCATTTCTCCAATTATGATTCTTTATGAACTATAAATGTGGAGCTTTCTGTATTACTGTATTTTTATTTTATTTATTTTTTTTAAACAAAATGTCATTAGTCATTGATTGGTATAAATTTTTACATCCATTTCCGCAGTTTTTTTTTAAGGGAAAAAACCCCCCACGTATCCCTTTTATCTCAGATCAGAGAACACAAGACTAGCCGACCAAAGCCAGACACAGCATATCAAAGTGAATGACAGAATGAGAAAAATTGAAATAAAAAAACCCGATTCATAATGAAGAGAAAACAAAAGTCATTTTAAATATATTTTTTTCAATTGCCAAGTACAATATTTGTAACAAGCAGGGACTCTAAAGTACTGCAACATTTGAACCATTATTATTGATGATAAATAAATAAATTACAGTTTAAAAGTTTGGGGCCGGCATGATTTTTTTATGCTTTTGAAAGAAGTCTCTTATGATGTTCAATAAGGCTGCATTTATTTGATCAAAAATACAGTAAAAACAGCGATATTGTGAAAAATGATTGCAATTTAAATAAATAACAGTGTTAAATTATATATTATTAAATAAGAGTGTTTTATATTTGAATATTTTAACATGTAACTTATTACTGTGTTGGCAAAACTGAAATTTTTGGTCTTCAGTGTCACATGATCCTTCTGAAGTAATTCTAATATGCTAATTTCATGCTCTTAATTTTATCAATGTTGAAAACAGCTTAATATTTTGGAAAACCGTTATACAATATTTTAAGGATTCTTTGATGAATAGAAAGTTATTATTTTTCCAAGCATTTCTAAAAAATACAAATCTAGAACTTTACAAATGTCTTTACTGTCACTTTTGATCAATTTTATGCTTCCTTGCTCAATAAAAGTATTAATTTCTTTAAAAAAAAAAAAAAAAAAAAAAATCTTACTGACCCCAAAATTTCCAACAGTAGTGTACATATTTGGAATAAAATTAGGGATGCACAATACGTTGGTAACAAATTGGTTAGCAGTGATGCTTTTTTTTTTTACAAATTAGTATAGAATTTTAATGTTGCTGCTTATTGGACAAAGAAAATCCATCCACCAGAAAATAAATATCAGACCATCTCTACATTTTTTTTTTTTTTTTTTTTCAAAGTTGGCCAGACACACACACAAAAATAGCCATTATGAGAACGATAAATATCGAGATATGGTTTTATGGAATACTAGTCAGTTTCTAGCGAACACAAGGCGTGAGTGAGGAGGCTTTCGGAACGAGGGAAGACTCGGCAGATGGCGCGTATGCAGCAGTGTGTTGGGTCGGCGTAGAGACATATGGTGTGATGCCACTGATGAAGAGCCTGGAGAAGAGAAGTGTGAAAGCATCGATGCTTTGAGGGCCTCTGAGAGCCAAACCTACCAGTTTCACCACAACTGGACAACTGATGATGATTCAAAAGTAAACTTTTCTTTATTGATTCATTATTGACAATCATTTCATAATTTGTAATAATGAATTTAATCATAAAAATAACATCTACAATTATGAAGAATATTACATAACCTGCATGTAACAGTGTGACGATAGAAAGTGGGGCATGGGTGCAACATCCTTGAGCCTCCATTTCTCAAAAACTGTTACCTTCTTAATTATTCCCCGCTAAGATCAAAAGCAGTGCTTGTGATTGAGAATGGCCTCAATCTACATGATGTAAAAAGCTGTTAAGAAAATATAATCAGCTGCAAGTAAAGCGACGAGACTCTTGATCTCACCTCGGCGAAATGAATAGCTTGACAGTACCTTATGTCACCTTTATCAAAATTTCCCACAAGGCTACTATCAGAATCGTTTCTCAAAGTTGTCTCAACTAGTCAAGTCAAACTACATATGTAAAACCTCACCGCATACTTCAGCCTCTCTTCTCCGAGTTGTTGAATGTCAGAGTAATTCAGCATAGCGCTTTAGGTTGACATATGAAAGTGGCTGCCTCTCTAATAAGGACACATGAGATTTGACTGCCATGCATAAAACATTGCGGTTTATTTTGAATATTCATACCTCTCTGAAGTATATTAACACATCCCTCTCCTGTTAATTGTCAGGCTGACTCTCTCTGTCAATTAAAACCGGTTCTAATTTCTGAATAAATGAGCGAGCAAAGAAGAGGAACATTGGGATATGTTTGACTGAATTTGATGAACAAATCATCTAGACAAAGAGTCGGTTAAATATTTCTCCATCTATGCTTCTCGCTGCACAGTCCTGGTGGCTCTGAATAATGCAGACAGTGAGAAAACCATTCTGGAACATTCTAGTGGACAAATCCATCAATATTTACCCAGCAGATGCATCTGTCAACAGGAGCCGCGGTGAAACAAAACAGGCCAACATGATTCAGCGTTCTCATTGGCTGGGAAATGTCTGTTTGTGAGAACCAGGATGGAAAGGCGGCAAAAGTAATGATTAACATTTATTTTCCTTTCATGTCAGAAGACGGTGTTCTGGGAATAGAGGTTATACTGAAACCCGCGTCACCCTGCATATTTATTTTTGTACTATAAAGAGCCCCTCTCGGAGGCGAATTCACTTTTGATTACAGGTGTTGAAACCCTCTCGTTTTCCAGCCAAAAATGAGGAACCTCTCCAATTCCCCAACCCTTCAATCTTGGGCAGATCTCTTTCTCTTAAATAGGACAAGAGCACGGCGGAGATAGCGCGAGAGAGTCTTTCTACGGAAGAGCTATGCTTTGATTTATTGTGCCGTCTCAGTTCGGTGGCAAAAAGTTCCCACCTTATCGTCCAATCAGAAGTCAGCGGCAGCATATTTTAGCTATGCTTTGTGACCCCACTTTCAGTCTCTCTCCATCTTCCCCTCCTCCATCTTTCTCGCACTCACTTTATCTTTCGTCTTCTCTCTCATTGTTCCTTTTGTGTGTGTTTATGTGCACGCGTGTGTTTTGGCAGCAAGCAGAGCTGCATAATCGAGTGGCGGTTGGTGACTGATGAAGGCAGCATCAGACTTGCCTCTTTGACAGTCAGATTACTTAACGGCACAGGGGGTTGTTTAAAATGGGCAGCCCCCCTGCCATCAGTGCCAAACACAAGCCCAACTTTAGGGACAGGTGTGGGATCATTAGTGCCACAGCCTGCAGTCAGTCAACAAATAAAACAGAGCATCAACAGAGAAACTCACCACTCCCAGTCACTTGTCTTTTCATCCTTTTTTCCCTTTAACATGCAGGACGAAACATTATTTCTCATCCTTCTTTCACAGAAAAAACAGAGTCAGTATAATAGATTCCTTCTACCATCTTAAAGAGATAACATTTGAAAGTTCACTCTCATGTCCTCTGAAACCTGTATGACTTTCTATCTTCTGTGAAATACAAAAGGAGATGCTCAGCAGAGTGTCCAGGCTGCTCTTTTCCGTACAATGAAAGTGAATGGTGACCATGACTGTCAAGCAAGATTTATCATGAATAAAAACTCTCACACAAAGCTATCAAATTCTGAAAACAGTGAATGAGGCACGCGACTTTAACGATACTTTTGCTGTGCTTTTTTAGGCTTTCATTGTACGGAAGAAAGTAGGGTTAACACTCTGCTAAACATCTACTTTTGTATTTCACAGAAGATAGAAAGTTATGCAGGTTTTTGAACAACATGAAGGTGAGAGAAAAAAAATGAGTAAATACATGAACTGAATTCTACATTTTTTGGGTGAACTAACCATTTAAAAAGATACAGTATGGATCAAAATATATTTAATAAAAAAAATAAATAAAAAAAAAACACTAGAACAGGGTTATATATTTTGTTGACTTGTGTACTTGCAGAATCCCAGATGTTTCCAAGAATGTTTAAATCCAGAGAAACAAGTAATTTTACGTGTGTCGCCTTTCAGTGACGTTAACGTTACCCTTGAAACACCAAAGATGCTTTAATATATTACATGTTTTATTAGACAAGGGAACAGCTGTTTGGTTACATAGACAGAAAACTAATTATTGTTTAGTCTTATTGTTTGAATCTCGTTTTCTTGATTTTCAGCGACTGCATGTTTTCACCATGCCTAAGAGGAGTTAAAAACACTATTTTGTCAAGTAGCTAACTAGGATAATAAGATGCAGCTTTATTTTAAGTAACAGTAATACAGCATTTTCTTTGTCATACAATGTTTTAAAATTAATTGCATGCCACCCAGCATTTATTAATATGATATTCTAATATCGATCCAGCTTACTGCAGTGTGCAACATAGCTTATAACAGCCGCCGCGCAAACACTCAACGTAACGTTATAACTTCCCTGAATATGATTTCTGCCCGAGTTCCATCAGATTCTTTTCCACCAGCTGTGAGTTGAAGACGACAACTCCCAAGGTTCCGCACTCAATCTCGGGCGTCATCAAGCTACGCCTTTGTTTTGAATAGGCGACCTCTAGTGGTGAAAATTTACATAGTGTGCCTTTAGTTATTGTTATTATAACCTAAAACGATAACAAAATTGTTTTTGATAATTGAAAATAAAATAAAATAAAAAATAACTTCGTTAATCTAATTAAATACTAGATAAACTTGAATTTTTTTAGTCTTTTATCGGTTTTTTAATTAAAATTAGGAACGTTGCATTGGCAATAAACTGAAAAGTGTTTATTCTAAGTACTACAATTACTTTACTTAACTAAAGTACTAAAACTTGAGAGAAACAAAACATGAATAAATACTATAATATAATATAAAATAATAATATAATACATATAAATAATAATAAAATAACATGGCACAATATGTATTGTGCTTATATGTATATACTTACAATTACATAAGAATAATCAAATGTTTTAAAATATTACTTAAAATTGAAATAAAATGAATTCTTGTCTCTTCTGAACTCAGTGATAAAAGTCCAAAAGGACAATAATGAAGATAAAGTTGACGGCGAACATGCCAGTGTAGAAAAATGCAGCTTCTCTTCAACACTTTGGCGTATTGCAATAAACTAAAAAAACATACCAAAAAAAAAAAAAAAAAAAAAAAAAAAACTACAAAAAAAACTTTAAAAGCATCAGTAAACCGCAGAGCTCGAATTGAGCTGTCAGCTGAATTGCCGCATGGGTAAGTGGGCCCAACTGTGGGGTGGCATCTCTGCACTGGGGAGAACAGCTCACTGCTCTATCGAAGTCACAGAAATCCTTCACGTCTCGCTTGGTCGCTTTGCACATGTCGCCCGGGCCCTGCCCTATCCCACGGGGACCAGGCTGAAACACTCAATGTGCAGGGCTGGAAATGCCATCTCTAAATATGTTCAGAATCGAGCAGTAAAAAAAGATGTCATTGTCTCACCCTCAACGTTTGACTTGAGACAGCACCTGGGCTGCAGAATCAAGCTCGACAAATGACAAACCCCATTCGACTGGAAATATTTAGTCCGTAAAAGCCGAAGAGCTGGACATGGAAGAGCCTGTTGTGTACAGTGAGATAAGCAGGAGATTACAGCTGTGAGCCTCTGGAAAGCATCCAGCGTCTCTCATACATGAACCTGAATGTGGTTTAGAAGACCGCCACTAACAGACATTTGTCCACCTCTTGGGAATATTAAAAGATATGCCACATACAAAAAGGTGCTTGTCTCTAAAAACAAAATCGCACAATAAAGAGGCATGAAAGAAAACAAGAATGAGAAGCATGCATGGATAAAACAGCAAGGGAGCAACAAACCATGTAAAACAGAAAAGAAGCAGAAGAAATAATAGAAGATCTTCAGTTCTGTGTTGACCCTTGAAGGCACGTCCACCAGAATAAAAGCAAAATCATCAATGAAATTTGTGTTCTTCGTTCTTATTGGCTAGTTCTAGCTCTCACGCCCCAGCAAACTGCGTGGGAGGCCACCAATCGAGTTGACAAGTAAACATTACCTCATAAGCATGTCATCAATGAAGTGTTATTCATGCAATCCCAATGTTGACACTGAAATCTATTAGAGGGACAACTACGTTCAGACACTTAGTAGTGAGCTGTTTGGAACGAGGAGGACACTTACTGAGTGTCTTGGCGGCCTCCAGGGCTTCAGAGGCCGTGTCAGCCACAAAGAACCGCTGTACGGTCACGCCGCTGTCCTGCATCAGCTTCTTGCTCTGGTACTCCTGCAGGTTCAGCCATCTTCTGGGGCTCACCCTCGCTAACTAAAAACACAAAGACATAACACAGAGCGTGGTTCAATTAACAGAGTCGTCGTCAATAAAATATGAACCTCTCTCATGTCTGCTCCAGTCCAAAGCCTGGCAGCAAAGCAGTTATCAAAGGAACCTGAAGGGAAGCAGTCATTCAGTCCCACGAGGTAACGATATATGACGATTTAGTTATCGCAGTTAACATGTAACAGTTATTAACAATTAACATGTTCCAGGTGGGCAGTTGGCTCAGTGAGTAATTTGGACGCTTAATAAAAGCGTCTGCCAGATGAATAAATGTAAATGTAAATGTCCAAACAAATATTCCAGTATCATGGTACATGCCAGGGATGCACGATATGAAAAACTTTAACAGATAACTGATGATTAAGTTCTTCTCATTGCCAATACCGACATACAGTTATGTTCAAAATAATAGCAGTCCACAGTCCTGACATGAATGCTGCTGATTCGGTTTAATTAAATCATTAATTGAAAAGGGCATGTTCAAAATAATAGCAGTGTGGAGTTCAATTAGAGAGATAATTAATTCTGTGAAAAAACTGGTGTCAAACCAGTTAGCCCTTATGTAAGGACGAAGGCAGCAAATGTTGTCCTGTGCATTTCTCTCTGAAAATCGAAGTAAAATGAGTCGTTCCAGACATTGTTCAGAAGAACAGCGTACTTGAAGAGGGGAAAACATATAAAGAATGCAGAAAATGATAGGCTGCTCAGCTAAAATGATATCAAATGCTTTAAAATGGCAACCAAAACCAGAAAGACGTGAAAGAAAATGGAAAACTACCATTCGAATGGATCGAAGAATAGCCAAAATGGCAAAGACTCAGCCAATGATCAGCTCCAGGGTGATCAAAGAAAGTCTAAAGTTACCTATGAGGACTGTAACAATTAGAAGACGCCTACGTGAAGCCACGCTATCGGCAAGAAGCCCCTGCAAAGTCCCATTGTTGAAAAAACGAAGGGGTTACAATTTGCCAAAGAACACATTGACTGGCCTAAAGAGAAATGGCGCAATATTTTGCGGACTGATGAAAGCAAGATTGTTCTTTTTGGGTCTAGGGGCCGCAGACAGTTTGTCAGACGACCCCAAAACTCTGAATTCAAGCCACAGTACGCTGTGAAGACCGTGAAGCATGGTGACACAAGCATCATGATATGGGGATGTTTCTCATACTATGGTGTTGGGCCTATTTATCGCATTCCAGGGATCATGGATCAGTTTGAGTACATCGAAATACTTAAAGAGGTCCAAGGAATTGCCTTTGAAATGGGTGTTCCAACAAGACAACGACCCCAAACACACCAGTAAGTGAGCATCACGTGAAGTATAAGATTTGTTGTGTTAAAACTTGATGCCTTTTTTCTCTCCTCTCTGAATCCTTACTAAACAAGCTTTGCAAATGGCATTGTCCTCCGCTGCCATCGAAAAAAAACTCGCAGACCGGCGAAGCGTTCACAGATAATGACGTAATAAGCGCGGCAGTTTTAAAGCTGCAGCCACTTGCAATCGGAAAGTGGATGAATATCAGATAAATGAGACTGATTGATTTACCAGCCAGTGTACTTAATCAGATCTAGTTATCGGCTTTCATTTATTTATCGGAGCGACAAAAATGCCGTCATTTTCACCCATATCCGATAATTTATATCGTCCCGATAAATATTGTGCATCCCTAATTAATACACATCAAATAGATTTATTGAATTTTGTTTTTTTTTTATCAGGCACATCTTTGAAGTCGTTTCACAACAGTCATGAACTGTAATAGATCAGCTTCAAGTCTTGTCTTTTTATTCATGTCTTGGCTCCCATTCAGGATAACAGTTCTAATTGTTGCAGCTCGCCACTAGGTTAATATTCACACACATTCACGATCACGTCCTTTGATGAGCATTCAGTGTGAACAGTTAACAACCCATAAGACACTCATTAAATAGACAATTTCCCATTATTCACCACTATAGAATGAGTTAAACAGGTTATCAGAGCAGCAGAGTGCTAAATCTCAACAACTCTCTATGGCTTCTACTAATTGAGCATCTACATGTCTCCATGGAGAATGAGGGTGGCCATCAAAGTTGGCAGGCTGTGGAAGAAGAGTACAGTCAGAAGTGCATACTTTAGTATTTATTCAAACACAAAGAGACATCACTAACAGGTTACGTAAAATACAATGACTACGTAATGTGGTGCATTTATTCAGCAAAATGTAGACTTCCTCCATAGTTATTTTTTTCTAGCTGACAGCTATGGACATAGGTAAATGTAACATCACATGACATATTGCTTACAAGCCGTTTTGTAAGCTTTTGTAGAAGTTTGTAAGCCTCCAATCCACTCACTAACTTAATCACTTGCTCTCTGATAAGAGTCAGATGATGCACTACTCTCATTCTCTGCAGTGTTCCTCTCAATGCCTGCATTTCATCATTTCACTACAATGCATCATAGTTTTGACTGTGCTGGGCTACACCGAACTAAATAAACTATGATTTATCATATCATTGCATTTGTACTCGCACCACATTTCTCATAAAAGAAAAGAGATCGCGAAAGCATTCGGTTGGTAAGTTTAGTCAAAACTTTCATACTGCAATGACAATTTCAGACACTGTATGCACTGCACAATAAACGTTCACTCTCTTACCAAGCGCAGAATATGACATCTGCAATAGACTTTGGGTTTTCAGGATCATGTTAAACCAATTTCTTGTATCTTTGTGCCAAAAGGTTCCATATTTTGAGAACATGTCCCATGGTGATTCCATTGTATTCTTTAAAAATACCCTGAATAAATGAAATTCCCAATTAAATTGATATTTATACATATTATCATATGTAATATTAATAATATAATATATTATATATGTGAATGATGTATATTATATAAATGCAAAAAACACATGATGATGTATGACATCATTATTGTGATACTGTACTATTAAATACCTCAAAAATTTAATTATTTTTTATACATTATTAAATGTCAATGACATGTTTAATTAAGGCAATATATATAAAAAGGAATATATATATATGTGTGTGTGTGTGTGTGTGTGTGTTTATGTGAGTACACACGCACACACATGGATTTGTTTTGCTATCTTAGTGAGGACATTGCATAGACTTTTACTGATTTTATATCAGGTCAATGATATTTTCTATCACCTAAGCCAAACTCCTAAACCTTCCCATCACAGAAACATGTGACCATCACTAGATTTAAATAAAAACATCTTTTGGCTGATTTATAAGCCTTTTTAACTATCAAGGACCAGTCAAATGTCCTCACTAGTGGGCTGTCAAAGTATTTCACAATATAAGTGAGGACATTTGGGTTTGTTTTCAGCCAAAACAAGTACACACACACACACACACACACACACACCCCATAATATAGCATCTGCTTAGTCCTCGGAGGATCATATCCAATGGCTGTGGTGTAGCATTCAATGCATATTTTTCCCTCTGTATGTGGGTGGATACAGCCACATTTAAACCTGGAAATAGTTGCTTGTCATTCAAGCTAGCGTTGTTGACATAGCTACTTACTTAAAGAGTTCAGTGTAAGGACAATGGGTAATAAAGCTGCCTCAAACATGAATGAATTCAAGCCTGCCTTGTGTTTTAGTGATCGGTGTGGTGAGAAGTCACAAATATGGTGTCATTGTTATAGTGACAAAACACAAAGTTGTGCATACACTGAAAAGTTTCTGATTCCCTGCATAGCATGGTGACGTGCGCATTCACAGACTCCAGACTGAACAACATTTACCTTCAGTCAGCCACACAGTTGAAGGTTTTTATTTAGACTTCACAGATGAGGCTTTATTTTCTGACTGTCTAGGGCACAATGTGCTTACGGTTCACTGCTTTTTATTAACTCATATGGGAAATAAGTGCTGTTTTCTCAAGAGATTATGCTTCATTGGATCAGCAATAAATATAAAGTGTGTTTTACATGAACAAAAATATGAATAAAGAGACCCGAGAGATCGCGATAGAGACAATTCTGGAAGGGTGGGTTCTTTCAGAAAAAGAAAACAGGTGTGTGATAAAAAGAAAGACCAACTGTTATGTTACAGTGTATTCAATTAGTTGTTTTTTTTTTGGTCAAGTCTATAGCATGTAACCTGTAAGTGTTTGTGACGAGCAGGGCGAGCGAGAGCCTTGAGGGAATGATGCGAGGCTGGTGGCGCGAATGGTAATGAGCGTCAGCTGCGTGCTGCACCGGTCTCGTATCTCTCACGGAGCAGCTCCAGAAGCATAAAAGAGGAGCGACGACAGTGAAGGACGAGAGAGGACCAGGCCTGGATTTTATGTTGTGTTTTTATTATGTTTGCGTGGGCGGCAGTCGCCGTGAGAAACTGCCGCCATTTTACTTTCGTTTTGTTGTTTGTTTATTTTGATATTAAAGTTACGTTGAATGTCCGCCGGCTCCCGCCTCCTCCTTCCTGTTCTTACGAACTGTGTTACAGTGTTCTAACTGAAAACACAAAGAACGGGAAATGTTTAGAACTGCTAGAGTTAGAGTGTTAATTGTGTGTAGTCACGTCTTTCCGTGCTTGAAACAACATTTCTTCTGATGTTCATTCATGTTTATTTGATGCAATAAGTGAACTAGTATGAAGAGATGATCGCTTCACGAGCCGCTTGAAGGAGCTACAGCGATCTGTCACGATACATTAAAGAGCCACTCTTTGCTCCGGGATGTATTATTTTTATAATATTTAAATATTATATTTTTGTCAAATTTGATATTATGTACTTTAAAAAAAATTTGTTTTCAAAGTTTATGAATTATTTTAATTATGGTATATGGGGGGGAAACCATTTTTAACGGTAAATTACTGTACATAAACAGAGCAGATTCTTAAAGTGACTAATAAAAGCCCTAAAATAACAGAGATAACCTGAAAGGTACAAGTTCTTAAAGTATTTGACCTAATTTATCTATTTTCCCACCATCTAAGTAATTGTGACTGTAAAATGTGCTCTGTATTTTTACAGTGTATTACATAACTGCACTTTACTGTAATTTGACACCATCTGGAAACTATGCAGCCAGAATTTTTACACTTATTTTAACAGTGTAGTTAATGCATTCCATCTGATAAACAATAAAAACATTAACAGCCAACCAGAATCCACTCGAGCTCAAGCATTTAAAGCAGCAGATGACATGAAGCACACACTTAATAAACAGTAAAAACAGAACAATATGAATATATTCCCGTTTTATTAACACAATAAACAGAATACTATCTTAACAGATGGCCGCTTAAATAGTTATTATTATAGTTTTCGTTCTTGGTTTGAACAGGCCTCTACTGTGATTTTCTATCATTTCTAATCAGGCAGCGAATACAGCACCCATAAAAACCATCTCCCTAAACTATCCTCGGATTCATGACCCTGTGTCATTCAAAGACAAGGAAAGCGAACTCTGTCATCAGATTCCAGGTGTCAGGTGCATAAACATCTAAATCTGGATTCTAATGAGAGAATTAGAAGTTTAAAAATATCAGCTTGAAAGTCTGGATCTGAGGCGATGATATTCGCCTATATTTTTGTTCCCCGGTTCCAGTCCTGGACTGTGGAAGTGCTAAAACAGCTCCATGGCAACCTCTTTGCAAATGTTAGCGGTAATTGTTTTCTCTCTCTCTCCCCCCCCCCCCCCTTCTTGCTAAATTTAGCGGGAGCCCACTTTGTAGCTTCACAGGTTATTAGTTCACTCAAGGGCGAAGGGAGGTTGAGGTGCATCGAGACCGGGAGGTGGGCGTCAGGAGCGCGAGCGCTGAGCTACGGGAGGCGGCGGTGAGAGGGGGGACGGCAGGTGTCTGATCTCCCCTGAGACTCTGCCTCAACAGTAATTATCTTCATCAGCACTCTAGAGACACCACCAGCTAAATACCAACACACACACTCAAACGCACAGTTTTCTACACCAAAAAAAGCACACATGCAGCTGAAGGCTCTAAAATACTAAAAACACACGGTAACAGAAATAGAATAGAGGTACTCGTATAGAAAAACAAGAAGTAAACAAATCAGTAAGTAAATTGTGGATACTTTAAAGGTGAGGTGCGGTAAGCAACTTCTAAGACAAACAAACATGCCGCCTCCCTTCACTGCTCCGCCCCCCCAAAATGCATTAACACGCAATGAAAGAATTCACAGATGAAGTGAAATAATGCCTGGCAGAAAAATAAAGCAAAGGTGACGAACAAACACAGAAGACCAAAAACAATGAACATACTGTACACAAGAGTACATATTGTACAAGCAAGACTGTCTTGTTACCATTTCAACAGCTGCATATCTTGGTTCTGTGAAACAGCAAAACTAATGTTACTCACATATGGAGCAGAAACAACGCATCCGTTTTCAGGCCTTCTCACTTGGGTGTCTCTAGAGCTGGAAAACTCTTCTAATATTGAAGCGTTAGTTCACCCTAAATGAAATGTCTGTCCTTAATTACTCACCCTCACGTCGTCCCAAACCGTTAAGACCTTTGTTCATGTTCAGAACACAAATTACAACATTTTTGATGAAATCCGAAAGATTCCGAACATTCAAGATCCAGAAAAGCATTAAAGACATCGTTAAAATAGTCAAGGTGACAGCAGTGATTCAACCTTAAAGTTATGAAGTTATTTTTTCCTTGAAAAAATTTGATGCCGGGAATGCAGTTCAGTGCTTCCGTGTTTACATCTGAACGCTGGCTCATTATTGGCCGACACAGTTAAAGTGAGCGGCACGAAGCATGACTGTGACTGCAGTGGTTCAATCTTAATTTTATGATGTTTGTGCATGAAAACAAAACAAAAATAACTTTATTCAACAAAATCCTCTTCTATTGCGAAGATATTGTTGAATAAAGTCCTTATTTTTGTTTGTTTTTAAGGTTTTAAGGTTGAACCACTGCAGTCACGTAGATTATTTCAACAATGTCTTTAGTGCCTTTCTGGATCTTGAAGGTGCTGGTTAAATTTCTTTCTATGGAGGAGTTATATACCACTCGAATTTCATCAATTTCTGTTCCAAAGATGAACGAAGGTCTTACGGGTGAAGAACGACATGGGGGGCGAGTAATTAATGACTGCAATTTAAATTTTTCCATTTCATTCCTATCCTTTAAAGCAAGTCCTAAAATTCTTTCCAGATTATAACCCTTCTTTTTCCTGGGAATTTATTCTGACCTTTTCTCTTTTGTAATGTGTCTTTCTAGTCTTTCTTCAAATCTTCCTCTTGCTCACCTTCTCTACTCCCGTGGACACTCCCCCTATTGCTGATTGGCTACAAGACTCTCAATAGGATTTCTCAGAAATTGCTAACTGCACCTTTAACTAACTCACATTTCCACCAAAAAAAAAACAAACAACAACAACAACAACAAAAACTCATGCTTTGGTAAATCATAATTATGACTTAAAACGTAAAGACATTATGTCAAAATTCAAAATCATGACATAAAAATGTGATATGATGATCTAAATTGAGTTACATCAAAACTGTTTGTCATAATTTGTCAATGATTTATTTAATTTCTTATGAGGTGGAATCGGGTTTCCATAATATGCTTAGGTACGATGTGGCTGACTTATGACTAATGTGTGAAATATTGTCGCACTATAAGCTAACAATCCAAATGACACACCAAATGACAGCAAAATCTAAATACCTAACGAAGTCACAGGAAAGCAAAAAAAAGAATCTCACCAACATAAAACCTTTTTTCTCAACTTTCTCCATGAATAATCAACTTAATATATCAAATTTAAAAAAATGAAACACATTTTCAAGTGACTTTAGGTTAGGGCTTTGCTTTCGGCAAGCGTGATTTTTAATGTCAAAAAATGGCACAAAAACAAAGTCAAGTCAAGTCATCTTTATTTATATAGCGCTTTTTACAATGCAGATTGTGGCAAAGCAGCTTTACATTAATAAGAAAATGGTCTTATTGTGCAGCTTATTCTATATATTATTGAATTATACTTTAAATTATTGAAAATATATTTGTATATATTATATATACAATATTTATATATATATATATATATATGACTATGTATATATATATGAACTATTATTAAAGTTCTCCATTTCCTTTCAAAAGTAATTCTGCATGAAATCTTTCAACAGCTCAAAAACAGCCCAACAATTTTAGCACTACATATCATACTTCAATTCAAAAATGGCACTAGCATTTATAGTTTCAAGAGTGTTAATAACTTTAATGTGTTCTGTAATTAACTTAAAGGTTCAAATTAATTGGAAACTTTTAAAGACATGTCTCATTACACTGCATTCTGTTTATTGTGCACACACACAATCTTCTCAAGACATTGTTGAGTGTTGTTGTTGCCTCGCGCTACCAACATTGTTGACGCAAGTCTATCTCCTTCTAACCAAGCAGAAAGTTACCAGCATAAGATCAAAGTTAAAATTAGGTGCTCAATTTAACACGATGATCTATTAAAAATAAATAAATAAATAAATACGAAGAATCATCATCATCATAATCATAAAAAAGTAATAAAGTTAAGGTACTCTACCACCATTTTAAGCCACCATTTTAGACTGCCTCCCAGCAGGAAAAAAAGATTTTATGTACAAGATTCAGTGTGTACCATGTTCCGTTTTGTACCTGGTACAAACAGAATTATTACTCTTCTGCTTGTCATAATGCATTTATGACGACCTTAAGAATTGTGAAAACGTATTGGGAAGGAGATTTTTTTAGGTCAACAAGTAACAAAGAAGACAGATTACGATTTCGTCATCATTTCGGGGAAGCACTCAAAGAGCCCTAAACCTTGACTGAATTACTCAGAAAGTCGATTTTAAGTAGTAGTAGGTAGTCAAGGAAACTACAAATGGGAAAGCAGACAGTGGAGCTCGAGTGATTCAACATAATTTGGCCTCCCAATAAACAGTTATAAAAGGATAATCTAATTTTTAATCATTTTCTTCACTCTCATGCCATTCCAAATCTGTATGACTTTGTTTCTTCTGTGGAACACAATAAAAGACATTTTGAAGTGTGTATAAGTGTGTGTGTGTGTGTGTGTGGGGGGGGGGGGGGCGGTCTGCATACATTGGAAGTCAACAGAATCAAGACAAGTCACCATTATATAAAAAGCTATATATAAAGCTTTATTCAATACAGATTGTTTCATAGCAACTTCGCAGTAATAAACAGGAAAATAACAGAATCAATGCAAACATCAGCCCTACAAAGACAATGTTATTCCTTTCTAGTCAATTCATATCGATGTTACAAAACAATGACAATTACGAAAAAGTTGATTCAGCTCTTTTTTTTTTTTTTTGGACGCCTTTGAGTTCTGTGGTTTGAACAAAAAAAGTTCTTCAAAATATCTTCTGTGTTCCAAAGAAGAGTGAAGTCACACAGTTTCAGAAAAACATGAGGGGGACTAAATAATGACATGATTTTCATTATCCAAGCTTTATCCAGTAGACCACACCACTTGGAGAACATCTGAGCCACGTAAATGCCCCACAATCCTAAATATCCCAGAATCCTAAAACAAATTTATTCACAAATGACCTAAACATAAACATTTTCTTTTCTTCTCAATTATCCTTTATTAACATTGAAAGAAATAGCTTCTCTTGATCCTCTGGGAGGCCAGATGTCTCTTAAGGACATGGTGGCCCAAAGCAGATCTTGACTTATCGGTTGTCCTCACACAAAGGTGAGAGGACGAAGGAAAGCTGTGGCAGCAGTTGCATCAAATTCCGCAGGATAGCAGATGCTCCGTAAGGACCCGACATCAACTTTAGAAAGTCGGCACAAAGTTAAGGCTGTCTTCGTTAATATAAGCCTATGTCTTCCTTGCTAACACTTTTTTCATAAAAGTAAAAGTAATGAAACGTATCGTGAAATGTAAGTCCAAAAAAGTGCATCCAATACATCATAAAAGATCCACACAGCACCAGAGGGTTAATAAAGGCCTTCTGAAGTCAAGAGATGGGTTTCTGTGAGAAAAATATCCATAATTAAAACTTTATAAACAAAAATAACTAGCTTCGGGCAGATGGCCTACGCAAATTGGCTCACGGCGAAAGATACGACCAGATAAGATAGGATCACGAGCAAGGTGGGCGAGAGCCGTGAGGGAACGGGAGTGGTAATGAGCGTCAGCTGCGCGCTACACCGGTCTCGTATCTCTCACGGAGCAGCTTCCTCACGGCGACTGCCGCCCACACAAACATCCGTGAGAGATACGAGACCGGTGCAGCGCGCAGCTGACGCTCATTACCACTCACGCTACCGGCATCGTCCCGTTCCCTCACGGCTCTCGCCTGCCCTGCTCGTCACAAAAACTTACAGATTACATGCTATAGATAGATAAGAAAGATTATGGCGGCATTTTAATGCCATTAACAATTGAGCGCACAACTGATGCTCGCGCGTGCAGTAAATCACTTCCGCAAGAGAATAACAGACCTACACACGAGAAAACGGGAGCCCGCGAGCTCATTTTAAACCCGCACGCGCGCATGACATCTCCTCTGCGCGCAAATCAAGCCCTCACGTGCTCGGACAGCGTCATCGCTCCCCACACTTGCGCTCGATCTTCTATTTTGCTAGCGCGAAAATGGGGCGGGACTCCATCTTGATAAATCTTTCTGCCTCAGCTTTTGTTTGCTAATCAATCCAATCACAGCAGACTTCCGGAAAACTGAACTGAACAATGACATTTCAGGTTACAATGAAATAAGTAAAGTCCCACCCCATGACTGCTAAAAATTAAAAGTTTTTGGCGCTAGCAAAATAGAAGATCGAGCGCGAGTGTGGGGAGCAATGACGCGCGTGGTGCGAGTCCTGTCCCAGCACGCGAGGGCTGGATTTTCGCGCAGAGGAGATGTCATGTGCGCGCGCGGGTTTAAAATGAGCTCGCGGGCTCCAGTTTTCTCGCGTGTAGATCTGTATCATCAGTTGTGTGCTCAGTTATTAATGGCATTAAAATGCCGCCATAAAAGATAAGATTCACGTATTGACGAACGCTGAAGTGCGCACATATAGAGCAATACAAAACACGGTCACAAATTTGGATTTCGATATAAGAGGAGCTTTAGTTTGTTGCCCAGTGCTATTTGTTTCCACAGTGAAAGGCATCTAAGCTCACTCCTACATCCTACATTGCATCAGGGGTTACTCTTTTGCCCTAAGTAGACTTGCATAGGCCATCTGCTGGAAGCTAGTTATTTTAGTTCATCAAGGTTTAAATATGGATATTTTTCTTACAAAATACATTGCTTCGCTTCATAAGGGCTTTATTAAACCCTGGAGTATTTTTATGATGGATGGATGCACTTTTTTGGACTTTAAAATAAGGAGCACTATTCATTACTATTATAAAGCTTGGAAGAGCCATGTATTTTTTTTTTTAATATAACTGATTGTGTTCGTCTGAAAAAGGATAGTCATTTACACCGATGACTTGAGGGTGAGTAAATGATGGGATAATTTTCACTTTTGGGTGATCTAGCCCTTTAAGGGCTGCCTGTTCGTTTTCCATCAAAATAAAAGTTTTATGGTTTAACGTTTGAAAAAACAAATTAAATATTAGCAATTGCTGTATTATGTATTAATTCATTCATTAACAGCTACAGAAAATGGAGATGAATTTACATTTTTGGATTTGGCCCTTTCATAGTGTGTTTGTCTTGTACATAAGGATTACAGATCTACTTATCTTCAGATTTGAGTGTGCAATACTGCACACTGCACTGCGGTGATGAGGTCTTTGCTAATCCAGCTGGATATAGGAAGGTAATACATGTACACTTCAGGCGGAGGGGGGAAAAAAACACTCAAAAGAGCTGGAGAGGGTCTGTTGCTCTTGAATGTAATAGACTCCTGGTTCAGTCATTGCTCTTATAACCCTATTCTGATTGCAGCACTGCTTCTCATTAACTGTGACAGATAAGAAAAAAAATGCATTTTGAATTGTGTTTGTACTAAATGTGGAGAGTGGTATGGGGAGCAAGTAAACACTGAATTTTAAATATATTACTGCAATGTATCTCTTATCAGAGGATAGTTTTCACATCCCAATACATAAAAACCCCGTGCTACCTTCTCTTTCATTAAATATCCTGTTTTTTTTCCCGTGGAAATGTTCTATTATTGAATTTAAATATTGTTTACAGTTCGTTGTCTTTAAAATGATATGTTATAAACATTTGTTTGATACATTAGCAAATACATTTTATTAAAAGGAAAAGAAATGGTCATTTCTTTGATATACTACTTAATATTTAGGGAAGCATACTGTATATTAAAATTCTAGTCAATACGAATGAGCCAATATTTATTTTTATGTTATTGTCAATAACCAACAAATCACTGTAATATAATAAAATCTAAATAAAAAGACCTAAATAAATTAAAAACTAAAATCAATCATGACATCAAGTGACATTAAGAAGCATCGCACCATTATAAGCACCATATAAGAAATGAATATTCATTTTGAGATATATTAAATGAATAACATGCATATCTATTAATATTTCATTTTTCCCTACCGGAGTGGATTTGGTAACATCAAAAGTAAAATTATTTCAGAGAGGTGGAGAAAGTTATTACATCTTGATAAAAATTCGTTAGAATATAGCATGCACTCATGAATGATGCATAAGACTGAAGATTAATTTTAAAAGTTAATATAATTGGTTTGGATTTCATGTCAACTTTAACTAACATTAATAGTCTGCCTGACCATATGCAGCGTTACCAATGTGCAACAAACTGAAAGCAAGCAGCTGCTTAGAGATCCAATCTCATAGCTTCTCGCCAGGCAGACATAAAGTGTTAGAGTAATTCAGGAGGACACGTTTAAGCATCTATCTGACAGATGAGAAAAAAAAAAAAAAAAAAATCACTACACAAAAGAAGGTAAGAAAGAAAGAAATCAACATCGGTCCTCAAAAAAAAACCACAAAAGAGGAATCGCATGTAATCACTCATCCACTAATCATGAAATCTGCTGGGGTTTTCACAGACTTTACAAACAGACAAAAATATTAGAGAATTACTCAATGTGCCAAAGATCCAGACAGCGCAGGCGAGTCAATGTAGACTACATCCAGCTAGTCTGTTCTCGACATAAGCATGACTTAGACATTAGGCCGCTCCATCAGCAGGACAGAGAGAGTGGAAATCTCAAATCGATAAAGGATCGATTCCTAAAAGAGTTCTAGCGGAAAGACAAAAAGAAAAGAAATTTAAGCAACACAATTGCTTTCCTCACCGGGGAAAATTGGTTTTACATTCGCATATTCATGAGGGGATATTTACAAATCTGTATTGACCAATCTAATTCTTTTGGGAGAAGGAAGAGGAGCTTAGGAGCTCAAACAAGGAGATTTCTGAGGACAGGATTATGAGAGCTTTTCTTGAGGTCTTTCAGAGGGTAATGCCATTTCATTGTGCATAATAGAAAACATTGAATCAGAGAGATCATTTTTCATGCATTTCTATTGCATAAAAAAAAAAAATTAAAAATGCATGTCGTTTGTATAATCACTGCAGAATTTACATTCAAGACCCATTGTATTTGCCATATATCAAAACCTCTTTTCCCTGGGTAAAAGAAACTCCCATAAAACTATTTAGGGGCAATGACTTAATAGATAAGATAAGCAGCAATTATTAACGAAAACTTAAAGTATTAAGAACATTTAGGGAAAAAAAGTGAAATACACACATATATATATATATATATATATATATATATATACATACACACACACACATATACATATATATGTATGTGTGTGTGTGTATGTGTGTATATATATATATATATATATATATAATTAGTCATATTTGAGTGTTTATACAACGATGTACTAAAAACAAAAGTTTGTTTTTCGTGTACAGAAGACAACGTTGTCAAAACTATCCACATTCATACGATGCCCATTCATCCACAAAAACGACTATAAACGCTGCATTGCTCATGTCAGGCCAGTAGCAATGTCACTTTGTAAAGAAACACTACACACCAATAGATTAAAGACGTAACAAACATGCGTAATAACATCACAGATTTCACAAATTTGAGTTTTTGCAGTTTACATGGAGACAATAATAATTGTATAATTTTCAATATCTTGCACTTGCACAAAAAGTTTTCTGTTTTTAGTTGTATAAACGGCCAAAAAAAAGTGGAAAAATTTCACATAAATATCACAAAATATATCAGTCATTTTCTTGTCAATTCAATCCGTTATGCTATATTTGTAAAAACATTTTTTTATATTACATTAGTGGAATTTCTACCTGTTGCACAATTCTAGCTGCACAGTAAACTACCCATACCTGCTCTGCATTATATGTTAATTCTTTCCCTAATTATCAGCATCTGATGCTTCGACAAACAGCATTTAAGGAGCAGACCAGTCGACTGTATCAGATCCTTCATAGCGCAGTCACAGGCCAGCAATCTCCAGGGGTTAAAACCCTCATTACTAGTCATAGCTCTGCCCTAAACCCTTTGAAATGACTCTTCTTAATTAGCACCTCCAAATGGCCTCACATTTAATTAACTTGTGGAATCCTTGAGGGGCGTTTTGATATAAGAAATTAACACATTTTCCCATTCCTGATTGTAACTAATTGGTTTACTTTATTCAGAAATGATAGCTGCCACTTGTCGTGAATTATGCAATACGGGTATTAAAATAGTACCAATCAACAGAACAGAGGTGCAAATTTTGATAAATCGGGGTTCATTATAATGCTTGAGATATTAATAAGGTGTATTTACATCGTTTCACCATTTGCACAAACTAATTAGAGAAAAACACACTTACAGGAACAAACGGTAAAAAAATATTTTAATTTAGAACATCAATATTCTTTCGAAGTCACAATGTTGGATAATGAAGCAATGATTTAATTAGCTTGTGCTGGGGAGAAAAAAAAAAAAAAAAAAAAAAAAAAGTCTAGTGATCTCCGAATGCTCTCAGCTCTTTTTCATAGAGGGGTTTTAACGTTTGACTTCCGTTCAGCAAGGTCAGGTGAGCAGTGGATGAGCAGCAGCTTCTGACAAGTTGACAAGAGAGCTCCGTTAGGCCGTGACGTGTGTGTGTTAGCAGAGCCGAGTTGGGGGAGTCAACAGAGCATGCCAAAGGATTTAGATCGCAGAGATTTGCATCATGGGATACGCTTTTTGCTTAATCTTCTAAAGACAGACACGGGCTGAAGGTGAAGGCAACTCTCTGCAGATATGACTTTAGCAATTAGCATAGTTAATAAGGAACATCATTGAGAAGAGAGGTCTGGAAGAGTTAGGTCAAGTCTGCAGACAGATGGAAGTGGGCAAAACACTGAATCGCTAATAATACACTATTAAAAAGAAGAATTCACTTATTGACTATTTTGCCATGCACAGTGGACTGGAGCTTCCAAGCTTCACAAAGTGCACAAAAGCTCAATAAAAGTGCTCTATGTGACTCAAGCGCTAGTTCAAAATGTTTTTTTTTTTTTTTTTTTTTTAATGTTTGTGAAAGATGTCTTGTACTCACTATTGCTGCATTTAACATATCAAAAATACAACAAAAACAGTAATATTGTGAAATATTATTATAATTTAAAAGAACAGTTTTCCATTTTAATTTATTTTGAAATGTATCTAATTTATTCCTGTGATGGCAAAGCTGAATTTTCAGCATTACTGCAGTCTTCAGTGTCACATGATCCTTTAGAAATCATTCTAATATGCTAAATTGGTGGTCAAGAAACATTTATTATTATTATTATTATTGTCAACGCTGAAAACATCACAATAAACCATTACCATTCAAAGATTCGGGGTTAGAAAATAAATAAATAATTTTATTCAGCAAGGATGCATTAAATTGATCAAAAATGACAGTAAAGACCGTTAATATGAAGACCGTTTAATGAATATTGATTCATCAAAGAACGGTTTCCACCAAAATATTAAGCAGCAAAAACTGATAAATCTTGAGATTCACTCTATGTGTTTATTCTTGGGAAAAACAGCGGCAAAACACTCTTTTGAGTTCTTTTCAATGAAATCTGCTAGACCGGTCTGAATGATTCACTCGTAAATCAGACCGATCTGATTTTCAGATTCAACTCACTCAATGATCCGGTTACTGTTTCTCACACAGAGATTATGTTTATGAAACTTTGTGCTTATTTTTGTTCTTTTCGAAGCTTGAAAGCCTCGGTTCCCATTTATGGTAACTGCATGAACAAAAGCAACCAAAGTTTTAAGAATTTCTTCTTTTCTGAATTACAACATATAATTCAGTCTGTTTCTCACACAGAGACTTTTATGATACTTGTAAGGTACTTATTTGTTCTTTTTAAAGTTTGACGGCTTCAGTTCCCATTTATTGTAACTGCATAGACAAAAGGTTTTAACGGAAGAAGGAAAGTCAAGTTTGTATAGTAATAATGACAGAATTTAAATACTTAGCAAATTGTTTCTTTAATAAACAACATTTAAACCGTTCTTCAGCTTTATGCCTTGAAATGAGCCTTTGAACATCCATGGGACACAAACCGACTGAATAACTATCAAGGTAGACAGACTTTCAAAGTTTTCCTCAACTGTCATTGACACAACAGTGCCGACATATGTAGAACAACTTTTCATTTCGCGTAACACAAAAACCGCCTCATCATAATCATCATTACAGAAGAATTATCCCAAATGGGCCGGAATATGAGTCCCACGGGACCTTTCAAAAGAGGCACCTCTCCTTGAAAAGACTGCCGACAAGAACTCGAAATGATTGCTGGCTTCCTAAATTATTGAAAAAGCCTAAACAGCCCTCATGAGCAACAGAAATGGCTATTAACCTTGGCGAAACGATATTCAAATCCAGTTACAGCAAACTTGCTCTACTGTATCCCTGGCGGCCAGGAAATGTAAATGTGTTCTCGCTGTGGACAGATGGGAGAAACGCATGCTGTTTGAAGTTCTTGCACCAGAGGAGTCGCACCCACCCACCCCTCGTTTAAAATATTCAGCATGCAGCCTCATCCAGCAGACTCCCCTGGTCCTGTTTCGACACTCCAGTCGAGCTTTTCAAGCTGCTGCAGCGTTGTGAGGCGAATGAGCTTTGACGTCTTCAATCTTTGCGTAAAGATTTTTGCCCGCCCTAGCGAACGAACGCGGAGGCAAATGTTCCTTTAAGTTTGGAGATGCAGCTGTGGCGTGGCGAGGGTTGTGCTGGGGAAAACAGCTCTGGGATTATCTCTACGTCCAGACAGGAATTTCTGAGGCAGCGTTGGTGTTATCGGCCATCGCCTGTCTTAAATCGTCTCTCTTTTTTGGCATTGTCATCATTGACAAGCTATCTCTAATTTTCGAGCTGTCATAAAAGATGTGAGTGAATTGCCGTGATACCTACCTGCCAGTCACGGCTCCTGAGCTCCACTACAGCGGACAGGCAGCTGACTAATCATTGGCTCTTATCTTTGTAGAAAAAGTCCAAAAAACGGATTCTGGAAAACCTCAGGCACTCCCTTCAAAGAAACTTGAGTGCACAGTTTTGCGAACTTTGCGAGGACTGATGCAACCTTGGGCTGGGTGCAGGGTTGCCAGGTCTGTGCCACAAAAGTGGCCCAATGGCCAGTGAAAAGTAGCCCAAAATTAGTTTAATGCAGGTGGCCGAATTCTTCACTGAATTTGTACGTCCGAGGGTGTTTCGGGGATGTTGTACCACCGAAATCATACGTACAGAGGTTTTTTTTACCCGCGGTAACAACTTAACAGTAGTCCAATTCCTACTGGAAAACCGTGCATTTGGCAACACTGGCTGGATGATACACATTTCCAAATTTGATTTGATTCTGATTCAATTGGTTATATTTAGGTATTGCTCTAATTATTCAGGGAACTTTATTCTGAACCATTATTAATAATTAAAACCAACAATAATGGAATAATTCGAATAATTTCTAAAGGATCACGTGACACTAAAGACTGGAGTAGTGATGCTGAAAATGTAGCTTTGCCATTACAGGAATAAATGACATTTTAAAATATATTGAGAAGCGGTTTTCTATTTTAATAATGTCTTAACTATTTTAATCTATTGAAATAAATAATAAATGCAGCCTCGAGTTCATTAAGTGAAAGATTTTGCAGACTCAGTCAAAGCACCTCAAATCACCTCAAAAGAATCATTTGTTCGTGAATCGCAATATACTGGTTGAGCTTTATGTTTTTGATTCACTAAAAAGAACTGATTCATGAGAGTCATTTGCTTGTGAATCAGATTACACAATGTTTGTTACAGTGTGCAGAAAGACATTTTCTTGTCTATATTTTGCAGCACCACACATTTGTTTGTTTTTTTTGTTTTCCCTAATCCCATTCACTTCCGACAACTATTCGCTGACACTGCAGAGCAGTAATGGTGGTATAAAGTAAAAAAATAAAATAATAATTATCCTGGGATTTTAAAAATTGATTTCATGACCGTCAAATTAATCGCAATTAATTGAAAAAATGATATTTTTACCCAACCCTAGTGCAAAAGTCTAAGCATGTAGTCACTGATTAATAAAAACCGCTCATTGATCGCTGTCAGGAACTGGCTGTCAGCCAGACGCCTAAGGAGATGGTGAAACATGGATCTGATCCAAACGTGAGAAATCCAAACTGAGGGGGAAAAAAAAAAAAAAAATGGGAAAAGCTGCTCTAATCTACATCTCATTAGTGTCTGAATCACATCTTGACATTAGTGCTTCAGAAATATGCTTTTTTGAACTACTTCTGACCTTCACACCCACAATTTAGAGGTCCTTGTCATCTTTACAAATAGCTAAAGATAAACCTATGCATTAAAGTTCTATTACCATAAAGATGTCACTATTCATTGATACCAAAAAGTCTTAAATAAGTCATTTCTATATAGATAATATAACTGCACTTGGCACTATGTACTTTCTCATTAGAGCAGGTCCTCTCTCTCTCAGATGGATGAGGCATGTGCCCCGTTACAGCGGGTTGCATCTCATTATACGAGCAAAATGAAAATATATGCCAGCTAAGCACTCTGCATGCACTACTAAACCACATCTTACGGCAGCAGAGTGGACTGCACGAAGTAATGAAGTGATGCCTTATACACTAAATTGGTGTTGATCCAATGTCATTTTCCTGCATAGAACCTCTCTATATAACTAACTTCGAAACTCCAGCTCAGGGACAAAATTAATAATAATGTCAAAAAGTAACATAGAACAAATTGAGCATTTAGTCAGAAATGAATTTGAACCGAAAAACAGACTTTCATGATGACATCAATGCTACGTGCTGCATTCTGGGAGCGGAGTCAACAAATAGTCTGAATCCAGTCGCAAAATCAGGTCAGTCAGTGCTTCAAATGGCTGGGTGTACTAAAGTCACTGGAAAGATGCTTTTAAAGGCAGAACATTTAACGTTTAAAGTACTTGTTCTGTGAACAAACTGGTGTAAAGATTTATGAGATGGTGTGCATTTTTGCAAAGTACTTCCAGAATAAAATTGATTTAAGACAGAATTGATGTCTTAAGAAAACTTCCGTGATGGTCAAAGAGGTATAATGTGAAGTCAGTAATGAGAATTTTGCTATTAAGTTGCAGTTGTTATTATCAGATTCCTGCTGTGCTGTGTGTGTGTGGTGTATGTGTATGTATGTATATATATATATAATATATTATATGTGTGTGTGAAAATTCCTGGTTTGGATATTTTAGTATCATTTACATTTTATTATAGTAACCAAAATTTCAGTGGTCACAACCAATACCAGTACAATTTTGCGGTTCTCTGTGCCAATTTTGGTAGTACTTTAAAAATGTTTGTCCCGGTTTGTCTCATCTTTTGGTTATCACTGTCAATCAGTTTCTGATACAATTGTGCATTAAAATATGGTTGTCAATCCAGAAATTTTGCAGTCAAACTTGTATTCCGATTGTAAATGGGTAATAAACAGAAAGCAAGAGAAGAGCCCTCCTCCCTTTACAATCACTAAGGCTGTCAATCTCTATAGCACAAGTTCCCTAAATTCTGGACTCTTGCAAAAACTCCCATTATAATAAATATGGACTATGGAAGTCAATAGGGCTCATCGACTTTTTGTTACTTATATACTTAAAAAATATCTTTGTTTGTGTTCAGCAAAATAAATAATTCATACAAGTTTGGAACAACTTGAGGGTGAGTAGCTGAATTATGACAGAATTATGATAGAATTTACATTTTCCGTGAACTATCCCTTTATCCAAAAAATTGTTTCAACTAAAAAAAAAGCAAGTACTCATGCTGCCTTAAATCAGTGCCTCCAAAAAACGCGATTATGCAATCACTTGATTTCATGCATAATCAGCCAAAGTCTGCATATTTATGCGGGGGTCGCATTTTTTTTCAAATAAGCCGCACTTTTGCCGCATAAATTGCCGATTTCAGCAAGCAAAATATGCGGGACTAGCATGATTTCATAATCCCTGTATTTTCATTGCAAAAAGTTACATATATCTTAGCAGATGGTTAAAAAATGTTGCATTTACTTCACACAAGTAAAGCGCCATTATTTTCCCCCTACTGCCTTGGGAATCTTATGAAGTGACGTAATTACGCGACATGAACATCATCTGCAAACCGCATCTGCAAATCATTCTCATTTGCCAACAAAAATAAGCGCAAAAGACCACGCGAAGCAGTTTCCCAGTGTGTTACATGATAGTGGGGGCAAATTATTTTGCACTCTGTGCAACTGCGTGTCGGACCACAGACGACGCTGTATATTAGTAGTATGTAAAATAATTTACGTTGCAGTAAGAGATTGCACTTTGTGCATTGGAAGCACTTCATTTAACAGAAGATGTGTGTTTTGTATAGCGACCTCTGTTAAACAGGAAGCACACATTTTATTTTTTTTATTTTTTATTTATTCATTTTTACAGAAGTTGTTGAATGTTCCTTTTGTAAAGCTTCAGAACTTGGTTGACTCAATGTTTTGTAAGTTTGATTCATGTGTTAACGAAGGTCTGAAATAAAACAGAATGAGAACTTATAAATATTCTGGGATTTAGTATGCTTATCATGGGAAGTAATAAGAAATAACTCTTTACATTAAAGTAGTAGCCTAGTGGAAACAGGGTGTTTTGCATCAAACCGCAGTTTTTGCAAGTTCCCGCAATTTCATCGCATAAAATTGCAAAAATATCCCGCATATTCCATCGCATTTTTTAAGAAAACGTGCCACATAATTAAGGATTTTTGCCCCCAACAATCACAAAAAAATCTGTGTTTTTCTGCAGGGACTGTTAAAGCTTTAGTTCCCCCAAAATTGAAAATTCTGTCATTAATTACTCACCCTTATGACATTCTACACCTGTAAGACCTTCGATCATCTTCGGAACACAAATGAAGATATTTTTGATGAAATCATTGAATCTCTCAAGATCCAGAAAGCTATTAAACACATATTTAAAACAGTTCATGCGAGTACAGCGATTCTATCTTAGTATTATAAAGCGACGAGAATACTTTTTGTGTGCTAGAATTAAAAACCCTCAAAATAACGACTTCTTAACAATATCTAGAGATGGGTGATTTCAAAACACTGCTTCATGAAGCTTTACGAATATATTGTTTCGAATCAGCGGTTCGGGCACCAACGTCATGTGATTTCGGTAAACGTGGCTTCGTTTATGCAATCCAAACCACTGATTCAAAACAAAAGATTAGCAAAGCTTCGAAGCAGTATTTTGAAAGTAGATATCAAGGCTATCAAGTAGATATAGTTGAAAAGTCGTTATTTTGGGGTTTTGTTGATGCACAATTTTTTTCCTTTTTTTTTTTTAATTTTAAGGCAGGGAGAACACTTACTTTTTATTTTTTACAGGCCATTGCATTCACATACTCCACACATATGATTGCGATGGGCTTCTATGCTCAACGCTTGTAAAAACATGCTGTAAATAGACAACTTTGATGCTCAGAGAGCGCTCAAACACGAATCACAGTGGCTGAAAGCAGGGTTTATCAGCGGGTACTGAATACATCTGGTACTATCTACTACTATTACAGATGTGCTGGTAGCATTTTTAGTACTGGTAAGTTTGACAACTCTAGCCAAAACCGAAAATTCAGGATGCACTCGACCAAAAACCGAAACCGAAAATAAATGAATAAATTCATAATGAATTATTTAATAATCAACACTCAAAAAGCTAAAACTGAGTTATAAAAAATGTTTAAAATGTGCATTTTATATGAACTTTTTAAGTTTGCTGCTGTAATATAAAGACAATAAACTGCAATAACTTGTTTTTATGATAGATTTATTCAAACATAGATTAAATAAAGGTTATTTTTCTATCTGACTAATGACTTTGTGGATAATGAATAGCTTTCTTGAGGTAAACGTTTGTAACATTAAGTTACATTGTATAGCCTACAAGTGGTTTAATCATAGTCTTTCTCCGCTTGAAACAATGATTGATTACATGAGACAGGATTCATTTCGGGAAGTTGTAAAATATCTTTCAACATATGCCAAACAATATTTATGGTTTACATTTCAAAATAAAATCGATAGAATTGAAAGTACATTTCGCTTCATATTAAAAGTAACAAAGCTTTTTGCAATTATTAGATGGCATTTATACAAATAAAATATTTAAAAAAAAAATATATATATATATATATATATATATATATATATATATAAATAAACATACACACACACATATATATATATATATTTTTAGATATATTATATATATTTTTTTTATATATATATAAATTTTATATATATATATATAGATATATATATATATATATATATAATATATATAATATATAAAATAAATGACCATTAATTATAATAATAATTATCTATCTATTCATATGTAGCCTAAATAGTTTTTATTCATTTTTATTTTAGTTTTAGTACATCAAGTTAAACTAAATGAAAACAAGAAATGATTTCTTTGCAACAAGATGAAATAAAATAAGTTCAATATATTTTTCTAAATATTTTATTTTATTTAAGATAATCTTTGTTTTATTTCAAATACCTTTTTTTAATTTGGTTGACATTTTAGTTTTAGTAACCATAATAACCCTACCTTTAAAGTAAAGGTAAATTATATTTGTGCATGGCCTTATACGTTGGTTATTAAAGTCATGGGACAAAAACAAGCATTCTTATAGAGGGCAAACCTCTGTCCTCTGACAACAACCACCACATTTGTTTTATGTGCCAACAGCCCCTGAACTATTTAGGGATATCAGACAGGATTAAAACAGAATGGAACTTGCAGCTCAGATCTATTCAATGACCTGCTTGAAACTTTTCTTTCGAGTTTTGTTCGAAAACATTAAAATATAGCCTCCGACTATCCATATGACTGAATTTCCATTGAAACTGCACAGTTGATCTACTTTGTCCTGTTGTCCTGGTTTACGGTATGTATGTGCACAGGAAACTTTCAGAGCAATCAAAAGCACAAGGTAGTACACAACAAGTCAGAAAACCCAAAATGAAGAAAAATGGAAAATCTCTTCATGTTGCTAGACTGAAAGAAGAAGATAATCGACCAAAAACACTTATATTGCAGATGATATAAGAATTATGACAGCAGGAAAATCTGAGTATAGCTAAGAGAAATATTAAAATTGACCTTTAAACCTTGCCTTGGACTGACAGCAAATTGCTATTGGCCAGCTCAGCAAAAAAAAAAAAAAAAAAAAAAAAAAAAAAAAAAAAAAAGAGTTTCATCACTGTACAGGTCAAAGGTTGAAAGATTGGAGTGATTCTGAACTACTGCTCACTGACTGAACAAATAGAGGACAACCCTGAAGGTGAATCAATCATTCCCAGTGAAACCTTATGAAAAAGAGCAAAAAGTACCCAAAACACTCAGAATCAGTGTTCCAGCCATTATATAGCAGAATACACAAGCTAATATTATGTTATGGGATTTCCTTTCTTGGTCAGAATATTTAAAAGGGAAACTTTAGAGTAGATCTAGAACAAAGGCATTAGATTTGACACTTCAGAACAGAATGTTTAAAACAGAAACTTGAGAACAGAACATTTAGAGTAGAATCTCTAATCACATTGCATTGCATGCAGGGTTTTATATTCATTCTTTTGCTGACGTCTGCAGCCAAATACCTTGTTTAAGACAAAAGTTGAGTAATATATTATGAGAATGATTCTTCAGCGAACGACTGTCTGTTTGTTAATGGTACTTGTTAAATAATTAAACACAACAATGAAACAAGGGTAAATGTGCATAAAACGTCCTGTCTGGTGCTGTAAACAAAAAGACAGCAGTTGCGACACGCATTACTCTGTTGTTTTGCTGGTCACTTCACGCACTGTAGGATAAACGTACAGATCGGTGATCTGTTACCTGGTTTCTGCACACAAGCAGTTGTTTAGTGCTCGCTGCTCGGAGTCCTCTTACAGCCGCCTGACAAGCCATGGATGCCGCCATGTTGAACCGGAAGTAAGTCCTGTAGCGCTGACACGTGTGTGAGGAGTGACAGTGAGCGTTGGCTGACTTTTGTAATGTTGTTTATTTAGGTCTCCTGAAACCCATGAGTCAACGAAAGAACAGGGTTGGATTATTTACACTGCATCATCTCCTTTACCGCCCTGTAGCCAATAGGATAAACGTTAAATTGCACACATAACTATCTGGAAGCATATATATATATATATATGTATGTATATATCCCATTTTATATATCTATATCTATATATATATAAAATGGAATATATACATATATATATAATGGGATATATATATATATATATATATATATATATATATATATATATATATATATATATATATATATATATATATATATATAATGGGAATAAATTAATATATATATTATTTAGATAATTTATATAAATATTGTTATGGAAGATCATTTTAAAAATGGAATTTTATGGGCTAAGATATGTTATTGTAATTAAATACACCTCAGTCCGTCCAAAATATGATAGCTTATAAAAATCTATATATTTTTTTTGTATTTATCTTGTTTGTTTGTTTTTTTTCAAATATTTTTCTTTAGTATTTCCAAATAGTGTGGTTTATAAATATATAATAATATAAATACATGAATGCATATAATATGTTGATTATTTACATAAACGTTGTCAAGAAAATTTAAATATGGCTGTTGAATAATGGCATTTGATATAAAATGCTATAAAATATGTTAATGCAATTAATATGAAACGACAGCCTATAAAAAATGATCAATAATAATAAAAAAGTGAATAAAATTAAATATTTGTGTTCAGACCCCCTTCAATTTTTCATTCTTTGTTATATTGCAGTCATTTACTAAAATCGTTTAAGTTCTTTTTTTCCCTCATTAATGTACACACAGCACCCCATATTGACAGAAAAATGCAGAATTCTTGACATTTCTGCAGATTTATTAAAAAAGAAAAACTGAAATATCAGTGCTGTGTGCACATTACTGAGGAAAAAAATGAACTTAAATGATTTTAGCACATGGCTGCAATATAACAAAGTGTGAAAATTTTAAGGGGGTCTGAATACTTTCCGTACCCACTCTATATGCCTATAGATGTGTAAGGCATGTATACAAAGACATGTAAAAATTAAGTTTGTAGCACGGTTTTATTTATTTGATCTTGGTTTACCTTTACTATTCAGTCTTGTGTTTTTCTGTGTCTTTAGGTCACTTGCTTATACAATCCAAAGGCTTTCATCATGGCTCCACTTATCAAATGTCAAACAATGCAACAGATTAAGGAAACAACAGGATCATTTTGGGAGTTCCATGATAGAGATTTGATGGCTCCATATCAGGTTCCCAAACTTGGTGGCGTGTTTCTTTGGCATTGATCAAAGTGTGGAGGTTTGATTTTCTCTCACACATACACACAATCTATCTATCTTTTCTACTTTCTTCTCTATTCTCTAAAAGCACTCATTACTCTCTGACACCATGAAAGGGCAGGAAGGGCAAAATGATCATAAAAAGCTGTGATTATGACAGAGAGACATTTGCTTCAAACTGATGTGTGTCAGCAGAAACTCATTCAGAGAGGATGATGAACTACTCCAGAAGAACATGAAAGCATATCTCTCCCTCCCTCTCTCCCCTATTATTTTATTTATTTATTTATTTCAACACTACGGTCACATAAACAAGCCTCTGCCTCTTCTATACATCCAAACCAAAACATGCAACTCACGGCATTTTGCAATAGCAGGAAAGCCACAATTGCCGTATTTATTCTGTTATATATTTCAACCCAAGCTTATTGGAAAAAACGTGCATGTGGCGACATTTCTGCAAACAGATATCACGTTGATTCTTGCATGTTTCGCAACACATTCAAAGTGGAATGTCCAGTTTTATTTGAAACTACAAATTAATGAGACATATGCCAAAGTTTGATTTTGTTGGTTGTTATGTATTGCGATAGGTTAGAAATTAAATGTCTGATGAGTGGCAAACAAGTTTAATGTATCATGTTTGAATATAATGTACACCACCTTCACTAAACCCTAGCTATTCTATACCTAACTGAAAGTATTAACAAAAGCAAACATTAAATAAAAACAGATTTGATGAAGCAACTGTGCCATTTTAGTTTGCTTCTACAAGACTTTGAGATCTTTCGTTGTGATTTATACCTCACTCCTCATCGCAAGTATAAAGCTGAACCAGGTGAGCTAGAGCAAGTTTTCTATCTCGGGAAAAGCTATACTGTACTTAGAGCAGGTTATGTGCAAACCTGAAAATATATTAGAAATATAAGTTTGAGGGACTACGTGAAACTACGCCGTTATTAATCGATAATTTTCCCCTGTAATCATATTTTTCAGTGTTGGGGGTAACACATTACAAGTAACTTGAGTAATGTAATCAGATTACTTTTTCAAGTAACTAGTAAAGTCACGCATTACTTTTTCATATATCTAAATAGAATATCTAAGTTGCCTTTTCAAATAAGTAACGCAAGTTACTTTTTCTCATTTACTGATTGACAGCTCTTCTGTCCCCATGTTGAGAGGATTGCAGAGACATTGTGTGCGCTGTGTGATCATGATGGTTATTGTAGTTCTAGACTAAATGTGAACATGCATTTACTCATGTCACTTGCAAAAAAATATTCAGTATTCCTCAAAATGAATAAAAACACTGTATTAACCAGTGACCAGTGTCTGCTGACCTTTGATGATCCAATTCAAGTCAAGTTGAGCTTTATTGTCATTCCGCCAAATGTGGGGACACATGTTCTTAAACTAGATGGAACTGGATTAAATATTTTGACTGTTGCGATTCCAAATCGGTTTAATGACCTGTAACTCTGCCTGAGTATCGGACAAGTGTTCACTGTTGGCCAGAGGAGAACTGGCCCCCCGACTAAGCCTGGTTTCTCCCGAGGTTTTTTTCTCCATTTGTTGGAGTTTTGGTTCCTTGCCGCTGTTGCCTTTGGCTTGCTTACGTTGGGGACACTTGCTTGATATTCAGCAGTGTTTTTGATATGCCTGCATTGGTGTCGTTGTATGTGAACTGAGCTGAGCCGGACGATTACGTCACTGTTTTCTGCAGTGCTGATATACATAAATTAACTAGACTAATAACTATTGATATTTGCAACGGAATGAATCAATAATACATAGAATAAGCTGCACAATGACCCCATTTTCTTATTAATGTAAAGCTGCTTTGCCACAATTTGCATTGTAAAAAGCGCTATATAAATAAAGATGACTTGACTTGACTTGACTTGGGGACATACAGTGGAACGAAATGTCGTATCTCACAGGACCACAGCGCTACATATATACAGGCATACAACAAAAACCTATACATTGAACTATCCTACTGATATTATAAATATACTGTATATAAAAAAGTGTGACCTATACATACACTAAGATACTAAAAACTAAACTATACAGACTGTACAATGTTTCAGAAATATTGTACATGTGCAAGAAGAAACATTGTAAGTCGAGCAGCTGGCAGAGGAACAGGGCAGGATGATTTTGTAGTGCTTGTTTTTTTAGTGCAAGTGTTCGTGGTGTGAAAAGTGTCTAGTGCTATAAGCTCTTTTCTTTAATGTGGAGTGAGTGGGTGGGGTGGGGTGGGGGGGAGGTTCAGAGAGCGGTGGGGTGATTTGATTTCAGGGCTCTAACGGCCTGGGGGAAAAAGCTGTTGAGCAGTCTTGTGGAGTGGGCTCTGATGCTCCGGTACCGTCTCCCTGATGGTTGGAAGAGACTGTGGGAGGGATGGGTGGAGTCCTTCACGATACTGTTGGCTTTGCTGGAGCATCATGTAAGGAAAATGTCCATGATGGAGGGGAGAGGGGCACTGATGATCTTAGCAGCTGTGTTCACTGTCCGCTGTAGGATCTTGCGGTCTGCTGCAGTACAATTACCGTACCAGACAGTGATACAGCTGGTCAGCACACTCTCGATGGTTCCCCTGTAGAAAGTGGTGAGGATGGGCGGAGGGAGACTTGCTCTTTTCAGCCGGCGGAGAAAGCGTAGGCGCTGTTGTGCCCTCTTGGAGAGTGACATGGTGTTGGTGGTCCAGGTGAGATCCTCTGTGATGTGCACCCCCAGGAATTTAGTGCTGCTGACTCTCTCCACAGTCGAGCTGTTGATGGTCAGTGGGGGGAGGTCAGCGGAGTTTCTCCTGAAGTCCAACACCACCTCCTTTGTCTTACTCACATTGAGGGACAGGTTGTGAGAGCCACACCATTTCGCCAGCTGTGCCACTTCCTGTGCCACTTCAACTGTACTAATAAGCAAAAATTACTTTAGATTAGATTTATCCAATGCGTCCTATTCTTCTTTGATCCAGAATGGCAGCACAGCTGAATGGTTTGTTTGAGCTGTGCCCTCTACTGTACAGGTGTAAATATGCATTTCCTTCAGCCTGAGGCTTATTCATTTCATTTTTGGTGCAAAAGGGCCTTATAATTGGCCAAAAATAGATTTGTTGTTGTTGTTGTTGTTAAAAAACAAACAAGCAAGCCCAGCCCAGGTGAGAAAAAGTAACACAATTAATGTACTGCATTAATATTCATAAAAAGTAACTAAATAACACAATTAGTTACTATTCAGGGAGTAACTCAATACTGTAATGCATTACTCTTAAAAGTAACTTTACACTGGTGAAAAGGAATAAAAGTTGTAAGACTGTAGACAAAAGCTGAGATCAAGCATCCTGCAATATAGCAATGAAGCTCATCTAGAGAGAAGATCTCAAAGAAATAGGACAAAGCTCAAACTCTTCTCATTCATCTGTAACCCCCTCCACTCTCTTCCTTCCCCTTGAGTCAAGCCACTGAAGGTTCCCTAAGAACGCATATGTACTACGTATGATGTATCTTGTGAATCTATTGTTTTTCCAATTTCATGTTTAGTCTCATTTTAAATGTCTCAGTGCGATTGGTAAAATGGTCTCAATTTCATAGTAGTCACTAGTATTATGACAAAGATGGAAAACTCTTGAAAAACCTCTTCAAGAAAACCTTCTCCTCTCCCCCGAAACCAGGTGTCGGTGTAATAAATATTTACATACCTTTGTTCTGGTCTGGGTATTTAGGGGAAAATGCAGAGCAGCAAAGGGGGGACATTCTGTAGTCAGAACCCCCACACAGTTCATGCATTTCTAACACTTACAGAAATCTTTTGTGTAACTGATGTTATGCATTTACTATGTCTGAATTGGCTTATAATTGTGTAATTATGTAATTGGCATTGATCATTTTTTTTTACCTGATTAATAAATTGTTACATTTGATTTTATTCTGACTTACTCTGAAATTATTGTCTTCAGTAGATTACGATGTATCCATTGTTACTGAACATCTGCGTCAGGATGAGACATACTAAAGGCTCAATGAATGGAGCATGGGGCACATCTTGTGGGACTTAGCACATTGCAGTATCGTGCTATGCAAACTGCGTATTTGTATGAATAAGATTCGACCCTTACGCAATAGTAAACTCTGCATCCTCTGAGTAAGAGGCAGAACTGCAGAATTTGTGATCGCATAAACGAGCATAAGCGAGGACCCTGTGTGACTTTGAGACCCGAATGAACGAGTACAATAAGAGTAAAGAGTTAAATAGAATAATTAAATACCAAAATTAATACATGACCAATGATTAATTCCTTGTTAGAAATATGAATTAAAAGAGATAATAATTTGAAATTGGAGTCAGATTAAGCGAGCAGTTAAGGTAAAAATTTAAAGTAAATCCTAAAAATTAAGTGAACTTCACGTGGGCGCTGAAAAGGCATACACTCATTATACTGTCGCCCAGGCTGTCAGATTCCGTCCTTGGGCTGACGGGTGCTCCTTACAAAGTTATTGGTGTTTTACTGCCTGTTGAGTTAAGATGGAAGTAGTGAAATGTATGCATAGGTATGTTTTTGGAATTTTGCAAAAATGTGGTTGAGGCAAGTTTATAAGCCTAGGTTGATTTATTTCCCTAACTACCAATATTTCATTCTTAGACTTTGTGCTTGCCCATCCTTTTCCTGCTACTTTTTAATGGGAAGAGATCCATATTTTCTTTGTGTGGAGTATCTTTACCTTTCACCTTTTTGAAATCCAGCCGTCGTACACAAACAAAATGCACACTATGCACAATATCCCAATCTGTCGACCAAGCTGTCTTTTTGAGGGAGGATGTTTGTTTCATGGTATAAGAGCTCTGTATTATGGTAATGAAGCTGACCTGAACTTAGATGTTTAATAAAGGACGAGGATTCTTCTCAGCCCACCGAACAAAGCTTTTTGCTTCTCATACCGCATTGATAAGCAGGGCTTATTCAAACATTTATGCTGCGGTCACATTTTCCACAGACGCGTTTTGTATTTAAATTCGAAAGTGTTTAGTCTGCAAACTTTTCCAGTACAGCGGTCGGATGTAACGAATGGCATTTATCGTTTCAGGCTATCGTTCCCGATCCTGTGCCGTTCTAACACTGCGGTGTTGCAACACAGGCTCTGCGTCAAATATTTGTCCGGTCTTTTTCTCGTTTCAAAAGCTGTCCGAGAAACTTCCAGCTACTTTCTTTTTGTAGAGAATGTTTCATGCCCAACTTCCCTCGAGACGTGAAAGCCCCAGATGTTGCACTGCAGTGATAACACCTTCTTAGCTTTCAAAAATATGAGTGAGGGGTGCAAGAGCTTGTGAATTCTTTCATAAGTAATAGTTTCTGCTTTCATTTCTTCTCAGTTCCACCTCAGCTGGGCCTGAGAGCGTCAAATATCCAAAGCCAATGCCTGCCTGAGGACGATGGGGCCAGTTCCATCTTTTCTTACACAAGCTGCCCAGTTAGAGACAGCAAAGCTTTCCTGCATGAGCTTTAGATCGCAAGGCAGCCTCTCACTATGATCAATGTGTTTAACCCCTGTGTGCAAGGTAGCTGCTTGGATCCTCACTGCGAAACCAAGAACATCAGGCCCCCTCATTGGACATCAGTGTGACTCTGACAGCTAGGAACTATTGGCCTCATTAGCTAAAGGAGAAATAGGGAAAGAGAGCGAGTGATGCCTAATTTCCCTTCCTTTCACAGTCTGGTTCTCCAAACACCGAAGCCCCGAAGCACGCTAAGCCTCTTACCTCTGTCTGTCTCTCTCTTTTTTCTCCTCAAACCAGTTCTGAAGTCTTTTCTGCTCCCCTTCACCCTAACCCACTTTAAAAGCTATTCTCCTCCAGCTCAATGCAAATAAGGCCATTTCATTTTACTATGCTGGCAGTACGTCTCCCACTAAAAGGAATGGGAAGCGGTGGCACACTCCATCTGTGCACGGGATGTGGTTCCTTTTAATGCCGTGGCAATTTTTCTTTTAGAGTATTACCAGAGTTAGCACCGAGGGCTGGGAATATTTCTGATAGTATATAAAACGCAGTTATAATCTGCAAACAGCCTTGAGTTCACATTGAATTTCATGACATGTTTGCTCACCAGTTTGTGTGGCATTAGACGGCTGTAAGAAAGCCTTATTTTTTTTTCATCCACGTAAATGCAGTGTGATGCAAAGTCCTGAATGAATGCATATAACTGCTGAGTCAAAAGCTCAGACCTAGTGCTAAAGAGCATAAACTCGTTATCTGAGGGAAATATCAAACCCCTCTCATCGCCTTTTTTCACAAAATTGTCCTTTGTAGTCCTTTTGTTGATTGGTTAGACTTGATTGTTCCCAGGTGTGTCTTGTTATATTCTTAGCCCTTGTGCATTTAAATCCAAAGTTTCAGTTCTGTTAATGAAGATTTATTTTGTTCTGCTCCTGGTTCTTGAATGTGTAATTTTATTAATAAAACCTCAACTGCATTTAAATCCAGTTCTCCCTCTTTTCTGAGTTCTCCATCATTACAAATATTATGTTTTATTTGTATTGTTTTTAATCCATTTATTTTGAAAAGGCATACATTTTAATCAATAGAAAAATATATCTATAAAAATATAAAATTAGATCATTTAAAGCTTCAGTCCGGAAGTTTTGCCTCTAAGTCGCCATCTCTGTTCGAAGCCTGCATTTGCAGTTATTTGCGGAATTGTCATCTTTACATGGGTTGTGCATCAGCACGGCTCCTCAGCCCAGATTTAGTTTGTATTCCTGTTACATATATATTTTAGTTTCTGTTCAGTCTAATCTCTAATTGGCCATTTGTCATACCACACAATCCGCCATCAGAGTAAGTTTAATTATTCTAGTTGCTGTGAGAAAAGGCTATAAATGATCCGTCACCTGCAGGATCCTCACATGATATAGCCTACTAGCTGGTAATCCTTCTTTATGTAAACAGATGTGCCGCAATGACAAAGATGAACGGTGCATGCTCAGATTTCCCACGGAAACCCACTAGTACCACCCAAATTAGAAAACATCATTACAATACCGTAATGAATCAGGCTAAGGTAAGAAGATAGTTTTGAACACTGGCTGGTTATGTACTTGCTCAAAAATTGATATTTTAACCAAAAAAAAAAAAAAGTTACGGACTGAAGCTTTAATAAGATAAAAAAATAAAACAAGAAAATGATGAAAACGTGTGTAAACATTTATTTAAATGTCAATTAAGCACATTAACGACTCATGAACATAAAAAATACAACAAGTCCTTGGTTTGAATATCTGAGCACCTGAAATAATGAGCATGCTGAAGTGTTAAATACTTTAGAGAAGTTATTTATTGAGAATTCTTCATGCTTTAGAAATTAATAATTTCTCCAAACCCAATTTCATGCGAAAACTACAGAGCCCCCAAGAGGATATGGTGATGTGAAAAAAAAAAAAAACAACACTTCAATTAAATTTGCTCCTCCATTCACTTTCAAAACTTTTGCATTCTTTCATTTGCTTGCAAAACTTCATTTCTCTCTCAAAAATCACTGGTTGTGAATTTTTATGATTTTTAGAAGAAGAAAAAATACACAAGCATGAATGTCTAACCTTAAACCCAAGCATCAGTGTGCGCAAGCATTCGTACAAAAAAGTATAATGAGTTTGTATGAATTCACCACTAAGTCGCAAATGAAAATTGGTCCCGAATTGAATCAGCTTTAGTGTCAAGGATCTGCAAGAGATGGGACCCAGTTGCAAAATGAGCACGGATGGTGTTTTAGTGAAACTAAAACAGTAGGGTAGGACAGACGATAACATGACAGGCAGGGAGAATGACCACGGAGATCCTGGGTGACAACAGTCTTGAGGACTGCAGAGGAAGAGGCAGCACCAGGTGGGATGATGGTGAGGAAGACCAGGCAGGAACACAAAGAACCAGAGGCTGGGTGATCTGATGTAGCTCCAGTCTTGCCGCCAGGCAGAGACTCACAAAAGAGGCTTGACACCTGAGAATCAGACGGCTACAATGATCTCAGGCAGTGAGAGCCAGTCACCAGGAAATCTCAGGATACAGGGAAGGGCAGGAACAGACACAAGACTCACAATGAACAAGACAGACCAACACAAAAGAAAATAAATAAACTATATATATATATAAAAATCTGATGTAAAGAACTATGCCGACAAAAAAGAGAAAAGAGCTAGAAATAATCAACTTTAACTAGCAAACAAACAAAAAAAAGAAGTAGAAGAACCAACTTGGATAACATGGATATGATTATTTCCATATTAATTCTCAGAAATCATGTTTTTTTTAAATTGTGCATTCCAAGTAACATCAATCAAACTGCAGTTGGATTGTTTGATTAAGTAATAATAACTCCACAAAATACATGTAACTTACAAAATTACAGTTCATTGAAAGTATGTTTTTTTATATTAAGTTTGTTTTTTAGCAAAAGCATTACTCCACATTTCATGTTTCAGAGTTAAACCAAACCAAGTAATTGATTTGTAATTGCATTTAAAACACACTAACAGACGTGCTCGCGTACACACACACACAAACGCTAAAAAACAAGAAAGGTTTCAGCATGTAAGACGTGTATGCTGTACAAGGACTTGCAGGAGTTGAAATCAAAAATTCTTGAACACTTTTAGTCAGCTTTGATGAAACTCCCTTCAGCTAGCGTGTTTTTGAAGAGACTAGCAACTTTATCACCTGACCTGAATACCGCGTGCTGATTCGCTAAAAACGGACTTATCGGTTTCTGTACACAAACAACAAGGGCGTTTGTCGGTTTCTGCTATAAAACGTGAATTTGTGTTGCTGTAATGAGGCGGAGTCAGCGAGTGTGATCCAAATGCAGCTTTAATATAGAACGTAGTCGTACAGGCAGAGGTCAACACAACAGCAAACAATAACAACGGAGAACAGGCAGATTCGTAATAAGTGTCCAGGCGGGAGGTCAGAGGCAGGCAGATTAACATCAACAGAACTAGGAACAGGCAGGATAGTACCAGGGTAAACAGGCAAGGAAACAATGCTCAGAAATTGCGATGGAATCAAACAATACTTTGCGCTGGGGAGGTGAGTGAGTGGATCATTTCAAGTGAAGTGATGAAGCTAATGAGTGGTGATAACCAGGGACAGCTGGCGGATGATTAGTGACTGGGTGAGGGATTATGGGAAGTGTAGTGCAGAGTAGGGAGACCACAGTGTGAACGGGTGACCTCTAGTGATGAGTGGGTGTAAAGATGGACCGAATTCATAACAGTTGCTTTGACGTCGGCTTTTTTGACAAAACGGATTTAGGGTTCAGAACGTGCTATATGTGGAGAATAATGTTCATTTAATTTAAAAAGGGCGTTTATTGGGTTTTGCAAATAAACTCTTCATTACTTGTATTTTTATTGAATATTTCAGTATTTATTATAAATGATTTATCTGTGCATATCATTCATTTGTTTAACTTTTTCAATTTATGTGCCCTCGTAATCTTTAATCAAAATAACTTCCCCTTCCTTTTCCAGTTAAATCTCTTCTCTGATCTCTTCTCATGATTACTGTTACGAGGGCGGGACAACCTGTCACTCGCATGACATCACAGCAATAGCAAACCACAAAGTCCCGCCCTACATTTTTTCTTCTTCATGAAGCAGTTTCACTCAGCCTACGTCACAATAGGTCAGAAAAGACAGGAGAATGTGGCCTTTGTCAACCGACTTTTTGATCTGTCGTTTCGCTGATGAGATCAAAAAAGATTTCAGATTCCAAACAGTCTTTTCACAAATCTGTTTCTGAGTGACAGGAGATGCACATTATGAAAGGACAAAAAGAATATGACCGGCTGATGTTGAATGCATTGGCGATGTCACTCGATCGTTAATCTCCTTTTCCTGCAGATCTTTCAGAGGAGCGCGCTATATCACTCTCATTGCCGCCAGGGCATTGATTTCAAACTCATGTTCAGCCACTAGATGTGATTTAATATGCCAGTGTACACGTATGCAAGAGCAGCGGGCATTTATATTCAACAGCAATGGTTCAACCAGCTGCATAGAGGTATTATAGCCCTGCCAATCCGTAAACAAATTCAATCTTTACCATGGCAGAGCTGCTAAACACATACCCACAGGAGAATTCAAAAGGCGCAATGTGCAGAATGAGTATATTGCTTTTTGTTGATGTGACTGAGACGTGCTGTTCAACATCCAATTTCTTGGTATCCATTTAGTCTTCCAAATATTCTCTATAGGGTTCAAATCTGGACTCTGACCAGGACAAAACATGAGCCTGATGGACTTGATGGTTCTCAAGCCACCTCTTGGTTGTCTTTGCAGGGCAGGAGCATTGTCTTGTTGAAAAATAACATCTCATTTCTCTTTAGATAACAACTTTTCATTTGTGGGAAGTCATTCTGCTATATTCTCCTACTCCAATCCGCTAAATGACTTTTCACAGTGAAGTAGCTCACCAATTCCAGCAGCTAAAAAGGCTCTTGTCTCCTCACAATGACACGTCTTCCTCCATGCTTCACTGTGGTAGAGATGCATTTATTATTATGTTTCTCAGCAGATTTTCGAAGACACTTCTCTGGAGCATCACCGTTCATTGTGATTCATCACTCCACACAAGACTTCCCATATTCCGCTGAAAACTTTTCTGAGATGGTGATTGCTTAAATTTAGCTAATTTCCTGACCAATAAGACAATGTTTATAGCCATTTTGGGCTTTTTTCCCCCAACATAACCTGAATAACTAAAATAAAATGCTTACTAATATTGTTTTTAAAAGGTTTTTTAAAATTCGTCACTTACGCTCACCCAAGCTGCATTTATTTAATCAAAATACTATTATATAGTAAAATATTACCACAATCTAAAATAACTGTTTTCTATTTTAATATATTTTAAAATATTATTTATGTAATCATGTTCAGCAGCCATCATTCCAGTCTTCAGTGTCACATGATCCTTCAGAAATCATTGTAATGTGTTGATTTCATGCTCCAAATATTTCTTTACAAAAACGAAAGAAAGTAAATAAATTCATTAATTAAAACTAAACCAATCTTACTGACCCCAAGCTTTGAAGGGTAATTATTTAATAGATGTGGTAGTAGATGATTCAATTTTGTATATTAACACATATATATATTCTTCGTGGATGGATAGTCACACTTTTAAAAAATTAATTGCTTGAGATTTTGAATCAAATGAATGGAATCAATATTTCTGTAGCTCTATTTTTTTTTTCCCGACTCCTCTGCAGTAAACAATCATTTAATTCATTGAAACAATATTCAAATCATGGACTTCAAAGCCGCTACAGAGCACATCACCTGCTGGCATACACATTCCCCTGCGTTCAAGCAAAGAAGGCTTAGAAGTGCATATGAGGGATCCAACAATATGAAACTCATGCTCAAGCTTTGCTCACCACCTTTATCTTCAAGTGACAGGTCACACTTTAAAATTCTGCCCCTTTCTGCTCTCCTTAACACAGCATACCATCTCTCCATCTTACCATCACCCTCCCAAATTTGTTGAATGGAGTTATTATTGTACATTAGTGTGTATGTGCAAACTCGTTTAGTATTTTAGAATGAGTTCAGTGACATCAGAATATGACAGTGTATGAATATCTTTGATTTTATGTGGCACCCAGAAGCTTTGGTATTACTCAAACACTGATCTGGAATTTGAAAGAGGAAGAGGAGTATCTGGGGATGTTGTTTACTCAAGGCCCCTGTGTGGTACACATTCATAATAAACATGATGACGGGCTAAAAACTCTCACACATGCTTCAGGTTCTCAGCTTAATCATTGGAATAATTACTCTCATACATGTACTCCTCTGGCAAAGATGAATACTACTCTGACCCTGATGTTTGAAGGATAGAGGAAACCCTCAATAAAGGTATTAAAGCAGTCAGAATTGGCGAGAAAATAGAGAAATGCATTTAAACATCATCATATGCAGAGAGACACAAAGTCATGTGACCTTCACAAATGCTATACATGAAGGAATTGTCACCAAAATGAGCTGAATGTCAACCTGTGATCACTTTAACTAATGAACCTTATTGTAAAGTGTTGCCAAAATAATATATAAAAAATACATGGTGTAGATATAATATATTTTCTGGTGTGCATAATTATTAAGCAGGTATTATTTTACAGATAAAATGGGCCAAAAAAGAGATTTAACTCAGACTGAAAAGTCAAAAATTATTAAATGCCCATGAGAAGGATGCAATACTAATGCAATACTAGAAATAGCAATGGTAAGGCATAACCATTGGACAGCGAAATGCTCATTGGGTCGGCTGGGTCAGACAAAAACAGGTAGAGAAGAAAAGACAACAACTGCAAAAGAATTAAGAATTTAAATGAAGAATTAGGTGTGAAATCACCAGGAACTTTTTAATCTCCAGCATCAGCATTTTCCAGAACTGCAACCTACATGGAGTCTCCAGAAGTGCAAGGTGTCAGGTTCTCAGAGACTTTGCTTGTGTAAAGAATCCTAAAAAATGACCCCCACTTAATAAGAATCACAAGCTGTGGTAAAATACATGAAGACTGTTTTTTTTTTAATAAGCTTTACTTATAATTTAATAAAAAAATAAAAAAAAACTTATATTTTACCAGCACCACATACTCTTGTACTACTGTTTGAAGAATTTATCCTCTATAATCTATAGTCCATCCCCTATCCTGAAAAGTCAGTTTTGCAGAGATGGACTAAATGACTTGCATTGAGGATGGATGGATCTTCTTTTATCGTGGGTGAAGTGGAAAATAACATCACCGTTATCCAGCCTCACCTCGCCCCTGTCAAGCAGCTGGCCCAGAGCCTATCCAGCCTACACCCAAACGCATGAACAATAAGCCAGAGCCCACCACAGATGGAGAGCTCAATCCTGCTACAATGTTCGAACCAGAGCCTGAGAGGAAGACAGCGCCAACCATTGCCCTAGAGCCTGAGCCTACACATGAGTCTGACCAGGTGTGTGGGCCAGCAACATCTGTGGCAGAGGGAGTATAGGTTTAGCTGGACACTGAGGAATGGTTGACTGGGAAGCGGAGGTAGCGCTTCCCACCTTGCCCCATCCTATATGTTCGTCATCGCCACTGGCCCTGCCCAGCATCTAGTATTGTCACCCTGTACAAATTCTATATTGTCATTACTGATCCTACCCAACCTCCTCATCTTCATTCAGTTAGTCCATCAGCTCCGCATTCACTAGTTTTTCCCTAATGCAATGTCTTAAGGTCTCCAGCTTCATCCATGCAAGTGTATCCCCCAGCTTCGCTTCCAGCCAGTGGTATAGACCATAGCCAGTGGCACAGATTCTGAGCAAACCTGTCTCCATACTGGCATGATGAATCCTCTCTTCAACCAGATGGAACTGGATTAAATATTTTGAATGCTCCGAGATTGGCACTGATCCCAATCTAACTTCTGACTTGTGATTCTGCCTGAATCATAATCATAGTTTTTTGGCCAGAGAAGAACTGACTCCTCGACTGAGCCTGGTTTCTCCCAAGGTTTTTTTTTTTCTCCATTCTGTCACCTGATGGAATTAGAGTTCCTTGCCACTGTCACCTCTGGCAAGCTTAGTTGGGGAAACTTAACATTCAACAATATTATTGATCTGACTGCACTGACACCATTGTATGAGAACTGAACTGAGCTGGACGATAACATCACTGTTTTCTCCAGAGCTGCTGTACACCAAAACAACTTTTGTTTGCATAATGATCCTGTTATTCTGTAAAGCTGCTTTGAAACAATCTGTATTGTAAAAAGCGCAATATAAATAAAAATGACTTGACTTGATTCCACTTCCAGCCGCTGATCCTCTCACTTCACCTCGCTCTGTCAACCTGTTGACTTCACCTTGGCTCCTCCATCCCTTGGCTCCACCAGATACCTTTGTCCTTATTGCTCAACTGGGCTCCCTCATCCCTCTGGCTTCACCTTGGTCAGTCGCCACCCTCTCTGCTCCACAGACTTATAAGCCATCTACTGGCCTCCGTCTTTCCACCCTTTCAACTTCACCAGGCTCCGCTTTCCCTCTGGCATCCCCTTGGGTTGGTCCTGGGTTGCTCTGCCTCAGTCCTCTGGTAGTCTGGCTCCACCTCGGATGCTCGTCGCTGCAGCTCGGCCTTGATCTCCAAAACCTTCAGTGTCACTAGGTCCCATCTGCTCTCGATCTATGCCACTTCCAATGGCTTCATCTCTGTCAGTTATCCCTCGGGTGTCACCAGCCAATTGTCCACCATGGCTCCTCCCTCCCTTGACTTCATCGTGGGCTATCATCCTGACTGCTCTCTGGGTCACCATCTGGCTGCCTCTGCTCCTGACTCCTCCCACCATCATCGCCACCTTGGTCTCTTCTGCCACTATCATCTCTAGTCTCCAGCCCTTCGCCTCTTCCTTGTCTACCTCCTGAACCACCTCTTCTGTCACAGTTAAGCTCGGTTTAATTTTATTTTCATGGACTTTTAATTTTTTTCTCTTCGGTTACCTGTTTCCCTTGTTCTAGTTTCCCTCCACTAATCTGTTGTCTTGAAGATGCATTTAACGAGCACAGCTGTCTGTATTTCTTTCATTATCATTGTGTATTTAAGTCCCTCAGTTTGTTTCACTCATTGTCTGGTATTGTGTTTTACTTGGTAGTTTCTTTGTGCTTTAGTTTAATTTGTTTTAAAAATCTTACAATTTTTTTTCTTTTGTGGAATTGTCATTATAATTGGACTTTAAAACGTTACAGTATCACCCTTTTGTTTGATGCCTCACAAAAATATCAAATTGAATCAACATACAAGAGGTATATTCCAGCCAATGTACACTTGGCTTGAATTTCGGATGTGATGAACCAAATGTGTATTCTTCACCTTTTTTTGCCTTCTGAAGAAGTAATTCACCTTGTTTAAATGAGGAACAGCTGTTTGTGGAAGAGACTGCACATTGAGTAAAAGAACATTGAGAAAATCATCTGTTTCAAAAACAGATGTTGCCCTCGCTATACAGCACAGAACCTGCTGCTTTAGTGTTTTAGAACTAGACAAAAGAGCATGCTTATTTATGATTGTACATCTCAAAGTAACTTAATAGTTAGTACATCATTGGGGGTGGGGGGGGGATTATTTATAATACATATGGAGTTCCCAGGCTCCCAGGCTCAGCATGTGGACAAAGTGGGCAGTAGTGCAGGTTGGCATGGATGAAAGATATAAGAGACCCATTAACCTTGTTATGTCGCTATGAGCAGAGGAAGCTCTTCCACTATCTTAAGCTCTCATCACTTATGGGCCCTCAGGGGACCTGCAACTAATTAACCTTGTGGAGACAGGCTCTGTTGTAGTGGGCTGAGGAGAGAATATTAAGAAACCTTTCAGAGGGCCATTAGCAATGAGATTAACATATCCAACTTTCAAGTGGATTCTTGACACAAAACCAATATTTGTTTGAACACACACCGAAAGTGATCTTCTGAATTCAAAGTGACACCCTCGGTGTCATGTCACGTCTGAGTTTGAATTTAGTTTTCATGGACTCTTAAGTTGGTTTTGCATTGTTTGCTGTTTTCCCTTTCTGTGTCCTTGTTTTTCATGTTTGCATGTTTCTATCGTGATTCAAGTATTTCTATATTTTAAGTATTAAATATTTTATATTTTCAATTAGGTATTTTAGCCTAGTCACCCAATGCGTGTTTATTTTAAGTGTAGCAATCCTCAAGGCACTGTTAAATATTTGAATATAACATTTATTTTTAATAGAAAATCATCATTTATCGTATAAAATTGTGAATCCTAATAATAGAACGTGATAACAGACTGTAGACTGAAAGCTGTCTGCAACTTTTGTGAAACTTTACTGTTTAATACTGTTTTTTTTTTCTGAACTCTAAAATACACTGTTTTGTTGGGCTGTTAATTGTCCTGTTCCCAAACTTGCAGACTGTCTGTTTATCTTGTTTGCTTGTAATGAGCCCCTCAAGTATATATTAAAATATTATTTAAAAATATAAAGATTATAATATGTCTCATTGGTTCCAACTTGACTTGAAGTATTTTGGCCAAACCAATGTGTGATTTTTTTTAAGTGACAAATTTCTCAAGGCAGTGTTAAATATTTGAATATATTAAAAATGTGAAGGTTTTCCAATTATTAAATAGTATTGTGAATCTTGCCATGACTGCTTTTTGTAAAACCTGATAACAGACAGAAAGAGTGTGGAATGAAAGTTGAATTTTGAAATGAATTTTGATAAGTAAAAGCTGCTGTCTGCAACTTGTGTGAGAACTTTATTGTAACAAATCAAATGCCTTGTTTTTGAACATATTGTAATACCAACAATGTTTCTTTGTTTTAATATCTAGCAGAGAAATTATGCATTTTTGGGACATATACAACTGTAATTCCTTTTTTCAATATGTACAATAGAAAATGGTAATGTTAAATGTTGGGTCTGTTAAATATCAGTAATACAGTGTTTTCTATTGTTTTATATACACTGTAAAAAAAATATTTTTCAAAGTTGTAAATTCTATATATATATATATACACCCTGTATATAGCATTATTATTTGTTAAATTTAACAGTGGTTTCTGAATGAAAATTGTTAGAGTTAATGGAAATGGAATCAATGGTGTTTTGGGCATGTGTAATGAAAATACATTTTTAATTATGTTGATACTATAATAGTGCCACGATAAAGTTAATTACACAATGCAAAATTTCATTTTTTTTTTTTTATTCAACATGAACATGTAATTGAGATTTTAATGGTAATTTAACCCAGTAAATTGCCTTGCTATGATGAAAATGGTAAAGGAAAACAAATCTTTTTTAAGGGACGGCTGTGACATTGTGTGAAGGTTGGGCAGAGGGGTGGCAGGATGTAGAATGTTCAGAGACCTTCTGGGGCTCATGCATAATGCTCTTTGTGTTTAAGGCACAGGTTGGCCAGGCGGAGGAGAGCGGCGGAAAGATGGAGGTGATGGCAGGGACGACTCCTCCAGAATCTCAAGCAGCTTCCTCACCCCCCTCCTTCTCTTTTTGGAAACAGCCAAGTTTGTTAATGCAGAACAGAGGCGAACGAATGTCTCCCCTGGGTGCTATTTTAGCTCATGTTCATTTTGCTGTTTTTTCCCTCCCCTCACTGTTGTTGAGTCTGATGTATTAACTTGCAATCTTTTGAAAGCAAGGCTGAAACAATGACTGTTTTGACACAATCTTAATAGTCATTTTCACGCAAGATTACATTCTCTGCGCATTGTGAGCGGCTGTGTCAAAAGAGCAGCCTATAAAATAGGAAAACTAATAAATCTGGGTACGATTCAGCAAATTCTAATTCACTTGTGCTCATCTAGACCCAAAAACAATTATATTCTAATTACGGTTTTGTAAAGTACATTTTCCACAATGATTATATAGAACAAGGACAGACGGAAATAACGAAATTCATGTGCTGCAATAGTTTTGAAATTCATCGTCGGTTTCCGGCATGTATAATGGACTATAAAATATTCTTAAAACATAATTATGGTATTTTATTATATAATGCCACATAGGCCATTAGCCCATGCGCCTGCATTTATAACCACATGAATAATTAATTATAAGCCCTTTTATCGCAGCTGAAGTTGTTTTTCCCCGGCGTGCAAATTACGCTGGATTTTAACAAAAGGACCCAAACAGAAGTCAGGTTGATCTTACATGTCTAGAGCTCATGCAAATGGCCTAAACTGAATCTTATGCAAGTGGTGCAGTTTACAGACACGCCTGTAGTGGGCCTACAGGTGCACCCCAGGCTGAGAGCTGGTATTGCGGGCAGAGAGAATGGACATGCCCAGGGCTGTGTTGTGAAGGATTCATCTTTGCAGGTAAGTATCAAGCATCGCAGCCCAGCCATGACCCGTGAATGCGTGATGAGCATCTCCAAGAAGAGTGGCGGAAGATAAATTAAAGGAAGATGAGGCTATGCAGTCCATGATGTAAATCAGAGACCATTAGGAATTCATTAAACACTCCAGAATATAGAGCTGAAATATGACTCCATGCATGAGAGGGTATTAACAGAAAGTTCATGGGTAGTATAAAAGATAGTGGGTAAAAGGTCGAGCTGTTAAATTAAATTAGAGAAATCAGAGGGATAGATAGAAGGTTGTATGGATGGATAGATAAAAATAATCAAACTGAAGTATAAATAGTGTCAATATTCAAATATGAGTTGAAAGAAGAGCATTTTTTTCCTTTTAGAAAGCATATATGTGACCCGTGCTGGCAAAATGAGTTGCAATGAGCAATTTTTTTTATTTAACCTTGAAATGATTTGTTGGAATTAGACAAAAAACGTTCAAATAAAGATACTTTTAGATGTTTAATTGCTACTTGGAGCATTGGGATCGCTAGAAAATGGCTTAATGAACTCATTTTTGTGAAAACCTCAAATTTGACACAAATTGACATTTTTCACCTGTAGCTCGTAATTAACTTAGCGCATTTTGACTCATTTTGTCAGCACGGTTCACATAAATTCGTACAACAGCATTATAGTAATCCTCTCAGCAGGTTTCCTTATTATGCCAGTAGGTGGCATTAAGTGACTGGCATTTATTCAAATGATTTGTTAAAAAACACTGATACATTTGGGCACAAATAAAGCAGCTTTATGATTGAATCACTCAATCATTCAATCAGCTTAATTTGTTCAAGCACACTGATTCCTTCAGAAATGAAAGAAGCGACTGTTTAATGAGTGAGCCACTAAATCATCCACTCGACTGATTCATACAAACACTGCTTCATCAAGCAACAAAACACAACTGCGGTGCTTGTTTGTCATGCAGCTGTTCTGTTGTGGATTTGTTTGGATCTATTTTCATTGCCGAAATGCAAATAGACAAACTAATTGACATTTTTGCTTTTAAAATGATTTAACGTGAAGTGTGCAGTTAAGTTAAAACATTAACATTAAGTTAAATCAAGGTTTCTTGTCTTTTAAGCAGGAATCATTAACAGAACACGATTGTCAAGGTCATGTTTAGTTTTCACTGTCTTGTCATTTTTAAGCGTCAACCAACTTCGTTTTCGCGGTGTGTTTTGCACCAGTGGCTCTAGTCAGACACCATCAGGTTTTTTGGGGGCGATTCTGTATTTAGAATTAGGGTCCGGCGAAAGAGAGAGAACTCTGATTGGCTGTTTGGTTTAGTGAACAAATCGAAGCTAGAGAATAATAGCAAAACAGTGAGCAAGCAAGTCAAGGCAGTACACACAGAATGCTCTTCTTGTTTTACGTCATGTACCTGAGTGTTCCTTGGCGAATAATTAAGAAGTGGGTGCTGGTGCAAAATAATTTACTGTTCTCTATCTGCCCTGTTGAAGGAGGCCTCATCAGCCACACTCCAGACCCGAAGCCCAGCCAGCTGTCAGCCATGCCCGCAATGGATATGCCAGAGCCCGAGCCCACCATGACAACAGAGCAGGAGTGATCACACAGTCTGATTTCATCACAAAGCCGAGCCCAACGTGAGCGAGCAGGCTACAATGTGGAGGGAATATTGGTGGAGTTCATTGGAATGGATTGGAGCCCAGCCAACACTGCTACCGATGACATACAGACAGGAGTTATTTTATGACAATCAGCCCTCTGACCTTCAGCTGCACCTTGGCTTAATGTTCCCTCTGCTCCACCCTGGACTTTCATCCCTCAGGAACCACAGGGCTCCCTCATTGCTCTGGTTCCATTTTGGTCCATCATCACTCTGACTCCACCTCAAACTCAACAGTCAGAAGCTTCGCCTCGACCCTCCACCCCTCTGGCTCTGCCAGGCTCTCTTTTCCCTCCGGTTCTGCAATGGTCCTCACTCCCACCATCTCCAGCCTGCCAAGCCCACACCTGCTCCAGCTCGCATGCAGCTCTACCGTGGCCTTCCAGGCTTTCATCACCCTGGTTCTTCGACTATTTGGCTCCGACTCCATCATCTCTACCTCAGTTAGTCATCTCCTTGATTCTGCCTGGCCCCTCTACCAAAGCTCCACCATGGCTCCTCCCTCCATCGGTTCCACCGTGGACCTTTTATCTGTCATGGTTCTGGGTCATCCTCCAGCTCCTACTGTCTTCACCCTGGCTCCTTCCACCTACATCTCCACCCTGGTTCTTCTGATCATCGTCGCAATTGTTGTCTTCCTCTACCTGCTCCTTGTTCTCCTCCAGAGCCCCCACTCTCCCTTCCTGCCTTCCTCCTTTCCTTCTGGAATGCTATGTAGTGAAAGAATGCGTCTTTTTTAGTTTTACTCTTAGTTTCCATTGTTATTTTCTGAGTTTGTTCATTAGATGTCAAAGTTTCTAAATAGTCTTCACCTGTTCTTTGTTCTATTGATTAATCTTCCTCATGTATTTAAGCCTTCCGTCTGCCTTAGTTCATTGTCTCTCAGTTAAGTTATGTTTTGTTTGTTCGCAATCATTCTTTCAGTGTTTATTAAAGCTTCTTCTCATTGTCATTCTGCATCACTCATCATCCTTTGGATTCTCTACGCAAGCCACCCATGACAACAATACAGCAATCGCAGTGAGAAACACACAGGAAAGTCTTAAACGTATATTCTTGTCAAATAACAGGAACTTAGGATCTCAGTCTTTTCTTGAAACTGCAAACAAGGAAACGGGTCTTAAAAAATCTATAAAGAAAGGCACAGGTAAGTATTTCAGGTCAGAATACAACAAACAAGAATAACTTATCTCGTCGTCCATAAACAGGTAACAAAAACATATAGGTAAATCATTTCCAATGAACGCAAAAGGTAAGTCCTTGTAACACACAAAAAGGCCAGCGGCTGCATCCTTCGAAGGATGCATTCGAAGGCCGATCGAGTCACCTTGCCGCGACGAAGGCTGTCCCAATTCGAAGGCTCCTTCAAATGCAGCCTCCAAATGCTTCCTTTGTTTCCCATGAAATAGGATGGATCTTTCAGGGCCTTGCCTACCCCAGAATTCATTGTGTGCCAGTGATGACAGTTTTGACAAATTGCAGAATTACACTTACTCAACTTACTCAAATAACTAATGATACAAATGTTTTAAAAAAAAAACTTTAAAGCAGTTCAAGTGTTGGCATAATATGTGATTATATATAGTCCATACTCTTTAATATAAACAGAAATGGACTGTGGTGAACTTATTTAGACAGTTTGTGAACCCTGTTTTATTTTCAAACAGTTTAATATAATTTTCAAAAAAGTGTAGTACAAATGTTCCTGTCACTCATCAATGACAGCTGTCACAGTTGCTAGGCAATAAGAATAGTCCTCCATAGACTGTCCCATTTAACAACGCTCAGTCCAATCTTTGCAGCCTTCAAAGGCATGGCGTTTGAAGTCCTAGTCCTTCAGAGGATGCAGCCTTTGAATTGGGACACAGCTAATGACAGGGTAACACTTTACAATAAGGTTCATTAGTTAACATTAGTTTACTACATTAGTTAACATGAACTAATAATGAACTGCACTTATACAGCATTTATTAATCTTTGTTAATGTTAATTTCAACATTTACTAATACATTATTCAAATCTTGTTAACATTAGTTAATGCACTGTGAACTAACATGAACAAACAATGAACAACCGTAATTTCATTAACTAACGTTAACGATGATTAGTAAATTCAGTAACAAATGTATTGCTCATGGTTAGTTCATGTTAGTTCATACATTAACTAATGTTAACTAACGAACCTTATTGTAAAGTGTTGCCAATGATTGAGTGCAAGAGAGCAGTTTAAATGCATGTCCAAAAAAAATGGTGATTAGCCGCTGGTGTGTATGACTAAAGTGAGAGCGGCTGACTGAGTGAGAACGGGGCAGAGTCCAGAGTGTGCATGTGACAGTATAGTGACAATTTATTTTCATTTTTTTTTTATAACATTTTATTTTCATTGTAATTCAGGTCTTTTTTAGAGATGTCTTTTTTAGGTTGTGTCCCTTACTGTGTCCTCTCCTCTGCTCTGCTGTCATTGTTTCAAAAAGGCTTTCTTCCAGTTGCACCATACAGCATAGTCTGGATTCTGAAAATTGAATTCCAGTGCAGCTCCATTATTCTTAGCTGTTTATTTGTGCATGTCTGTTCACATGTGAAGTGCTGTCTTAGCGGCGTTGAGATAGATGTCGACATTGCCATTCAGCTCAATGTGGTTTCGGAAGTGTGACCACACTGTGTTTGGAATGTTTATTCTCTTTGTTCATTGAGGTTTGCGGATTGCGCTCTTCTGATCTAGGTTATTGCTAAAATCAAACTTAACTTGGTCCATGCATGAGACCACTCTAAAAACTTGATCCAATTTCAGCTTCTCTCGATTGCTAGCTCACAATTCATGAAACAATTCTCCAACTAACCATTTTCTCACAACTATAAACACAATCTCGTAAATGCACACCAACTTGTACAAACCTCTAACTTCAAAAATGTATTCACTTATGTCAAAATAAAAATTAGGCCTCAGATGACACACAAAACCTGCAAATACACAGACACTTTCCTACCCAGTGAACATTAGTGAGAACAATTCATAACACTATAAATCTTATTGGGATTCAAGAACAATTTGGGAGCTCACTGTCTTATGGGTGCAGTCCCCAGTGCTAAGCTTCATCTCTTCTCCGAGCTTGGTCTGGCCACAATACTTCGTCCACATTACAAGATACAGTTTCTCTTGCCAACCATCGAGGGAAGTATCTCCTAGCATGGCGTATCCAACCTTGAACAGAGGCAACCTCTATGTCCCCACATGCGTCCTCCATTGCCTGGAGAAGCGGCATGCGGGCAAAGGGATGGGGATCATACACTTTCCAGCGCCAGGCTGAGAAGAATTCCTCTACGGGATTTAGAAAAGGTGAATATGGGGGTAGGTACAAAACTACAAATTGTGGATGGGTGGCAAACCAGTTTTGGACCAGAACAGCCTGGTGAAAACTAACATTGTCCCATATAACCACAAATCTAGCAGGCGCCTGATCTGGATCAGGGACAAGCATTGTGTGAATTGCATCCAGAAAAGTGAGTATATGGCCGGTGTTGTATGGACCCAGTGTGGCATTGTGATGGAGGACCCGGTTTTGAGTGATGGCAGCACACATGGTTATATTACCCCCACGCTGTTCAGGGACATTGGTAATTGCCCTCTGTCCTATTACATTTCGTCCACGCCGCCTAGTTTTGGTGAGGTTGAAGCCAACCTCATCCACATAAATAAATTCGTGGCGAATTACATGGGCATCCATCTCCAATACTCTCTGTAACAAACAAAATGATATACAGATGAGTACATGATATGTCTGAAGTACTGGAAGTAGTGTTGCATACATACCTCTACAAAGTCATGTCGCAGATTCTTGACAATGTCAGAGTTTCTATCAAAGGGCACCTTGTAAAGTTGTTTCATCGTCACTTGGTGCCGTTGGAGGATGCGTTGTATGACTTACAGACTTGATGTTGTTGAATATGGTGTCATTATTCAAGATATGCTCTCTTATCTCTCGAATCCTAATTGCATTGTTGGCCAAAACCATATTTATAATTGCAATCTCTCGTACATCTGTAAACAAGCGTCCTCGTCCTCGATGATGTCTTTGCCTTTCCACTCTGTACAGAATTCAAACAGTTTGTATTCAGCATAGGAAATGTAAACCATTTACAAAAAAATGTAGTACAGCATGATAACCAACTCATTCATTCAATGGAGTGCAGAAAACGGATGGCTTAGAGTTACAAATGTTTATGCGATACTATGCAGTCATACATATTTTACAGTACATTACTATAATGCTAAAATAGTCATTAGATAGTTGCATACCTGTTCTCATTTCCGAAGGTTTGAATTATGGTCGCCACTGTAAATCGATTCAAGTTGGGCTGGACTCTCAGTCTCTCATGGTCAAACTGTGGTTGATTACATGATCAACAAGTGTTGCCCTAATCTCATCAGAGATGACTCTCCTTCCTTCTCTTATTTGCCCTCCTCCCTCCTCCTCCTCCTCCTTTGCCTCTTCCTCCTACTCCTCTTGCTCTCTGTTCATTGTTAGCATCCATTGTTCAAAACAGGTAATCTGACCTTTAACCTATTTATAGGCCTATACTACTCTAAAGTAAAGCAGTGATTGGTTAGTGATCAGTTAAGCAATTAGTGTTTGCACATGTGAGGAGTGTGTCTGTGTGACCTGGTGAATAATTGTAGCATTTTGATTGGTTGTGTTTGGAAAAGGAAAGCAAGTCACTTCCTGGTAGATCTTTGTGTTTTAGGCAGAGAATTGTGTGTAGTGTTTTGAAAAAAGTGTTTAATGCAATTGAAAACTGAGTTAAAGGTTGAGAAATAGCTTATGGGTTTGAAGATTTGGCATGTAGTTTTGCACTTTGTGTGAGAGGTTTCAAAAATTGTGTGACATGAAAAGATTTTGTGCGTAAGCAGTTGGTAAAAACTGTAAATATACTGTGTGTTTGTGTTTTCTGAATGAGAACATGGTTAAACCACTGTAAAATAAGGGCATTTCCGTGAAGAGTTTTGCAGAAATCCTTAAGAAAATTGGAATGCGCGTGAAAACATTAAGTGAAAACAAAGTGAAACATGTTTATAGTTTACAGCAAAGGTGTCTTTGTTTGGAGAACTGAACAAATGGTTTAGGAAACTGTGCCAAATTAATCAGTTAGCAATCGAGTAAAACTGTAATTGTAAGTTAGCAATTCATTTTCGCTCTGCACATTGTACTGAATACATGATTAAATGTACTGTATAAGTAATGGAAGTTAATATGAGTTAGTGGCGAAAAAAAAAGAATATAATATATAAACCTATAATTTAATGTTAAGAATTAAACCAAGTTTAAAAATTTGCTTAAAATTTCCCCTCTTCAGAGTCTATCCTTGCATGTTCATAAACCAACGGCTTCATTTTACTTACGCCGCATTTAATTAGCTCTGGCTTTGGTATTCTGAGCAGTCCCAGAGTGGATGCACTTTTGTGTGTTTTGATGATTAGAAAAGTTCTAGAAATAGCTCCACGATATCAAACAGGAGAGAATAAAGCCGCCGCAACGCTCTTGGCCGAGAGGTCCGCTGCTTTCGGAAGAAAACCACGGAGGTGATTGTGAATGGGCCTATTGTTTTTGAAATGAAAGCGGACACATCCAAAGCTCGGGTTCCCAGGCAAAACAAGCCGGTGTGTACACAAGCCCTCTTCACCTTTGACTCTTCCCCCTCAGATGTGTGACAGCGTATGTCCCTCATGTCCTTTCACCTGAGAAAACACAGAGATGTCACGACCTGAAAAGCAAGGGAAGGGAATGGAAGGGAAGAGAGAAGGAGACAGAAAAGGCCTTGATAATTAAGACACCAGCTGTCACAGTATATTCTGGAACCCTCCGAGGTTGTGTTTAATGTGACAAAGGATTGACATGCGGCTCTGGTGAGCCCACAGTGGCCGCTGTGCATTGAGTGGGTGTAGTATGCGTGCGCTAAGATCCAGCGGAGTGTGTTCTTGATGCTATCATTATTCTACCAAAGAACATTCTTGTTTCTGTTATTTAAAAAAAAAAAAAAAAAATCTGTTTTCTGAACCTTTGAGATAACAACCGCATTAGTGGAGGAGCATCGCACCTCTCAGACAAAATCCCATATGTATAATTTCTTGAAATATAGCATCTGCATTTCTCCAGAGCAGATTTTCCTCATTGAAATTCTTCATGTGTCACACAGCATTTAATGGGAGTCTTGATGATTACAGATCGGAGGCTGGGAGTTCCCCAGGTGTGTAATTGCACTTCTTTTCTTTGCTCTTCTGTGGAGGAGTTTGAATTAAAACAGAATCCATTAAAAAATAAGGGCGAAATCCTCTTTGTTTAGTCATTTTTATTATTTCTAGTCTGCTCCTAGAGTCCTGTCTGACCCTGCTTTCTTTTTTTCTTTTTTTTTATATATATTTGTAGATTTAAAGGATTTGGCTGAATGGGTCTAAAGAATATGGTGCTGTTCCCTCCCACTGTTTATGACAGGTATTCCCAGAGGACTGCAACTCATTTCTGGAAGCATGTAGTGTAGAGATGGGGCCATCTCATCTCAGTCTGCTGAAACTCCTCTGGGGCTAAAGACACTGTCAGGTACCCTCCATCTGACCTTCCTCAGGTCTCTATGTACACGGTTATTCTCTCCTCCTTTAGCGCGGCAAGCGTGAACTACCAGCGGGAATCCTAAGTGCGGGCTAGAAAATTCAGTCAGGTTCTGACCTCAGTGCCAAAAAAAGCACCTGACCATAGTCTACAATACAAATGCTTTATGACAATAACTACTTTTTATTTTACTATAATTATTCAATAATAACACTTACATTTTTCATCATTTAGCAGATGCTTTTATCCAAAGCGACTTACAAGGGGAGCAATTAGGGGTCAGGTGACTTGCTCAAGGGCACTTTAGTCATGGTATCGAAGGTGGAGAGAGTGCTGTTCATTCACAATCCCCACTTTCAATTCCTGCCGGCGTGGGAATCGAACCGGCAACCTTCAGATTACAAGCCCGACTCCCTCACCACTAGGCCACAACACTAGAATAAGGTCTCAATTGTCAACATCAGTTAATGCATTAACTAACATCGAATAACGAGCAATATATTTTTACAGAATCTATTTATCTTTGTTAATGTTAGTTAATAAAAAAAAAAAAAATCATGTTCATGTTTGTGCATTAACCAATGTTTAACAGATACAAGTTTGGGTTACACTTTATTTTAAGGTGTCAGTGTAATAATGCATTTAATTACTGGGTAATAATAATTAACTGTATGCACTTACTATAGGATTAAGGTTTGGTTTAGGGTTAATTGTAACTACAGTAACTACATGTAACGTGTAACAATGACATTGTAAAATACAGTGTTACCCAACTTTGGATCTTAAAATGTATAAGTAAATGCTGAGACTAACATTCACTAAGATGAATAAATACTGGAGAAGTATTGTTCATTTTTAGTTTACGTTAACTATCTAATGTTAACAAATGAAACTTTATGGTAAATGTTACCATTATTTTATATCTTCTACTTTACAAAAAATGGAAACTTATGGCTTACAATGCTATAAAGTCAACATCTAACCAAATGTTTATTATAAAATGGATGACGAGATCGACAAATGTAAGATTTTCAGTGGCAATGCAGTAGGGTCTAACAGAAGCCCCATTACGACATTAAGACATAATTGAAATGTATAACTATCAATCAAAACAAGTATGCACACTTTTCAAGGTTTTGTATATTGTATATATTGTATTTGAATATATTGTAAAAAAGAATTTGGGAACTTTCTGGTGAAAGTTAACACCAGTGGTTACTCTCATAGGACCATGGAGAAATGAAGAAATTGTGAAACAAGCGAAGAAGTTCAAGCATAATTTGTTTGACATTTAGTTTTCTTTTGAAATGACATTCATGCAGTTTTTAAATTTGAGACGTAATGGAAGTACCAGGAAGTGGGGTGGTTCATTCCAACTTTAAGTGTGGCTTAAGTGCCCAAATACTACTGGATGCATTGTAAATTAATATGTATTATAGGGGACAAGGCTGGAGATGATCAAAATGATACATAGCAAATACATACTCCAAATTTGTAGAAATATTTAGATGCATTCTTGAGATGTGTGAGTATACTGTATAAACTTAGCTCGGTCTGTTGGGACGTGTTGTGCAAAAATCAATGCCTTGTTTAGTCTTAACTGACAGGGTCTCTGATTGGGTTCAAAGCTTAGGCAACTGTTAAACGAAGAATGCAGTCCTTCTCTTTTCAGTCAGCGAGTCCGACAACCAAACAAACCTCTTTTTGTTGTTTCTCGCAATGCTTTGTCATTGCAGTACATTTTTTTAATAAAAATTAGATATGTATAAAGCTTTTAAAAATTAATATACAGATAGAAAATCAAACTGTATTAGAGCATTGCAGCTCTTCTTTTGACAGCGTAATACTGGTCTTTTGTACACATAAAATATTTGTCCATTATTCACTTAACAAAACCAAGAGTTTTGCTTTTAGATTTTAGGTGAAGCTATGAACATCTGTGCTCAGGTGATATTTTTTCCACACACTCTTATCCCACAGACAAGGCAAAGGAGTCTCTAATCTGCAGGCCATTTGCAGCGGAGGACTCAGGTGCACATGAACAGTACACTATAGATTTTCATCATCTCTGTAGGCAGACCTCAGGCCGTGCCCATTTAAAGGGCATCTGGTGGGTAGACATTCTGGAGGGAACTAGTAACAGTGTTGTTCTTTGGCCACAAAAAGTGAAAGACCATTTGATCATTTCGGAGTGACAAATGATGTAATTACAGAAGGGAATTCACCACTAGTTTGATTTAATCGGACTGTTAAAAGTTACACAACAAATGCAAATTTTCTATTATACCTACTCCTGTGATCCCTATTTCCCAAAAGAAAAAGGGTAACACTTTATTCCGATGGTCCACTTTAGACACTTCTACTAACTATAAGTAACTTTGCAACTACATCTCAACTAACAAATATCACTTTATTTTGATGCTCCGCCAAGAGACATTCTAATGACTATAAGTAACATTGCAACCAGCCAGCTTGTTTTACTAACCCGAACACCTAACAGTCTACCAATACTCTCTCTAATGAGAGTTAGTTGATACAGTGTGTAATCATTATGTATGTAGTTTCAAAGTTCAAAGTGGACCATCGAAATAAAGTGTGACTGAAAAGGTTACTTCCGTACAGGGAAAAGGATGACCACTTCAGGATCGACCTCATCTCGTATCCCTCGGATTAGCACAGTAGCAAGCACCAGGAATCCTTTAGTACAGGGATTACCCTAGTCCTTACTGTCAGCTTTTAACTTGGTATATGGAAGATAACAAAGATTTGTCATTATGAATACACAAGGAAATCTATGTGGAAGCATATGCAGTACTAAGACCTAAAAGCTGCAAAGCTAAGTGAGATAAGCAAGCAGTAGCTTATTGAAGATAATTAAATTTCTAACATATTGCCTGATTCTTTACTTTCTCTCTTTTGTCTTTGATGAAAGTAGTTTGAAGTTGATTTAACAAAATAAAAGAATGTGTCTGAATATTAGGTCTTTGGAATATTACAAACTACATGATGGCTAGCCAAATGTCACTAAATATGTTTTAAAATACTTTAATTTTCCCATGCAACACTGAAGGCAAACATGTTTTTAAAAGAAGCTCCCTGATAGCATAAAAAGTAATTTAGTTGAAACCGTATAACTTCCTTTCTTCTGTGGAACACGAGTTATTTATAGCAGTCCAAGCTGCTCTTTTGATTACAATGAAAGTGAATGGTGACCATGACTGTCAAGCAAGATTTACAGTAATTAATTGCATTTCAGGTTGCTCCTCAAAAAAAAAAAAAAAAGCATCATATGGCATCATAAGACTTGGAAAATAGAATAAAGTCTTTTTCCGCTTTTATGATTTTTTTTTTTTTTTTTCTCACGAGGGTCCATTTTCAGTGTATGGAAAAGAGCAGCTTCAAAACATCTTCTTTTGTGTTTCACAGAAGAGAGAACGCCATACTGGTTTGGAACGACATGAAGGTGAGTAAATGATGACAGAATATTAATTTCTGAGAGAACGCTGTATAATGAAAAAAAAGAGGCCTGAGCTGGTTTGCTGGTCTCCCAGTCTGGTTATATAGTCTTTTGGGTTGGTTTTAGAAGGGGTTTGGGCCATTTTCAGCTGGCTGACAATCTTCAGCCAGTTAAAACCAGCAAGCCAGTTTAGACTCGTTTAAGCATGTTTTCCTCTTGTAGGGATGAATTTGTAATGTTTAACCTCATTAAATGTGATTGCATTAGCATTAAAACATATTTGCAATTTCCTTAGGTCTGCTTTTATGCACAATAACACAATTAAACCACCATACCTTCATTTCTCAGACTGATTACCCCTCCAGGCAGAAAAATGGTTATATCAAGAACAGTCGCTCTCCTGACTCCAATAACAAGCTTCTGATATATGCATAATCACACTTGTACACACTGTAGTGAAACTGCTTGCTCGTTTTAAGAAGATTCAAATGTGATTTTCAATAAAGAGCCAGTGATCCGACAGGCATTGTGCGTGTTTGGAGAACTGTAACACATCCAGACACAGTGTTGATGGTCACTGAGGGAAAGTGCAAAATGAATTTGGAGTCGATGGCAGATGCTCCATAATGTCGGCCAAATGTGAGCGTGGCCGTTGGGAGATTGGCTGCTCAGACCTGAGCCGCATGTGTGGAGGCTGGTAGCCATTCACCTTCAGTCTCCTTTAACTGGAGGTGGCACTTTCTCTGACCTGGTCATGGAGAAAAGTGTGAGTCAATCTTTGCAATAGCTGTAACGGTGAAGAGAACCACATTTTTTTCCCCCGGCTAACCTGATTACACCGTTTCCCCACTCCAACAGACGCTCGGTGTAATCTAAAAGCAACACCTGTGCCTCGCTGCAATGCAAATAAATGGAGCACTAAAGAGCTGGAGCCGGACCAATAGGATTTGAGGAGGCTACTTGCTCAAAGGTGACCTCTAGGGATTCCAGAACACAGCTCCGCTTGGCCAACAATGGCTTCAAAGGTTCTTTCGTCACCGGATCCTCACGGAATGTTGACTTTGTCTTAATCTGTGTGCTGTGAAGGTGATGAAGACAAGAATGAATTTTGTAGACATAAAAGCAAGAGTAACAAAGCAAAACATCACACGGGCACGATGATCAGTACTCACAGTCTTCCTACGCATCTGAGAAAACAGTTATTGAGCGAGAGGCGCTTGCTTCCTCCAGAGAGACTGTTAGATCAGGTACCGGGAGTCCCAGTCATGGCCGTTTGATCTTGTCTACGTTTAGGTTAATTTCTGGCTCTATGTAACCAACCAGCTAGCCCTGGGTAGAAAGACAAAGATCTATGGTAGTCACGGTGAGTTTAAAGAGCCTTGCCCTACCTGATCATAGTCCTCTGAGATGTCTGAGCTGGAAGATTAACACTCTATCTAGGCTAAGTGCACTTTGTCACAATGCTGAAAAGAGGGAAAGGAAGGCAGGCAGCAGTAAGCCATAAATATGTTTTATTACATCGCACAGAGGCACATCTACGAACTGTATGGCTTTAATTAATGGCCACTCTGCTGGTCCCATAGCGAGCATTGGAAGTAAGACTGTTGTACTGTGGGTCAGTTTTTTCAATAGAAATACATGCAAGATTTTCAGTTTCAGTGTTACATTTGGATTTGGTAAGTTTTTGTTATGTTTGAAAGAAGTCGCTTATGGTCACCAATGCTCTATTTATCTGATAGAAAAGATAGACTGTTTTTAATGTTAATATATTTAGAAATGTAATGTACTCCTGTATTGGCGAAGCTTAATTTTGAGCACCATTACTCCAGTGTCACATGATCCATCAGAAATCATTCTAAAATGCTGATTTAGTGCTCAAGAAACATTTTGTGCTGCTTGTGTATAGTCACACCCGTGGTTGCACTCAATGACGGGGTAGTGGATCTAAGTGCACCAGTTTAGCTTTTATTAAACAAAGAACTCAAAACAACACTCACTTATAAAATGGGAACAAAACAACAGTGTAAATCCATGGCGAGAACTGACAAAGATCTGGAAGAAAATTACAGGTGTAACTGATAATCAAAGAATAACCAAAGAATAACCAGGACTAGTTTTACAGGGGGACATTAGAGAAGTTTCACAGATACTTTGAGATTTTAATCCTGTTTTAATCTGCCATGTCTGTGTTTTTCTCTCACGACCTCTGTAAAAATTCCAGAGCAAATTACCTACTGTTTTTTGGCAAACTCAACGGTCCTCTAAGAAGTCTAATCCCGTCCGAATGCGAATGCCTGTGATTGCTGATGTTGTATTATCCTAAGGCTTCATTTCATGTGCTTTATGACCTACATAAGCTACTGTATGTATACCAATCTTCTGTATACTTTTATTTCATTTTAATATCTGACGAAACAATGAATAATAAAATCGTGGACTGCCCATTTTAATTTCAGTGTCAGGTAAGATTAAGATAGTTTATTGTAAACAGCCACTTGTGAAGTTGACATAAATAGGGTTTTAATAATGAATTAAAATTATATCAATAAATAATTTAAAAGAGAAATACGTCATAAACTCACTTGAGCTTCGTAACGTCCACATCCAGAACAGACACACACTTCCATCTCTGTGATAAACACAGAGGTGTTCTGTCTGACTCAGTACATGAAATCATAGACATCAGGTGAAAATAATTGAAACTCAAACTACATTTGTAAAACTAGTCCATCCCAATAGGGCTCAAGGAAACAAACTATGACAGAACTACAACACAAGACAAAACCCAGAAACCTGTACTGTATATTAAAGCTGCACTAATCGTTAAAAGATGGTGATCTCGATTTGAGCACCCATTTATTCCTAAATGACAATGATTTTGCTGTGTCTATTAAACCTGTGACAAGTACAATCACAGCAGGACATTTAAATCAGAGAGAATCATTTAATCATTCATTCAAAATTTTTTTTAAAATAATTAATTCAATTTAATTAAACATTTTTTAAATAAACTGTAGCAAAGGACATGCTGTCAGAACCTCTAGTAAGTAACCATGCTATTTTGGTTAGTTGTTTATTCAGAATCACAATCTCCAACATTTCTTAATATTATGTTGAAAAGAGCAGTACCGAATGATACAGTTGGCAGAGCTAAAAAAAAAAAATAAGTCCAAGATTATGTAAGTAGAACTTAAAATTAGATTTTATACTACACAAACCCTTCATAAAGACCCGACCCCTTTAGTTACTGTTGCCACACATCATGTTCTCACGGTTTGAAAAATACATCGCAGAGGACACTTACAATGCGTCGACAGACAAGATAGAGCAGGCTACTTTTGATATGAAACACTTTCATGTTTAAAATATTGTAATTTTTTAAAGAAGTTTAAACAGTAAATACCGTAGAGTGGCTCTTTAATGTGTCGTGAACCAACCATCTCTTCATACTAGTTCATTGTTATCATCAAATAAACTTGAATGGACATCAGAGGGAATGTTGCACAATTCTTAAAGTGCAAGTTCACCAACGTTAATCTACTAACCCCCCTGACTACTTTGTCGGACAAAATGGCAGATTCTGGGTTATGATTGGTTAGATCGCCTGTCAATCAAACTGCCGGCGAAGGGTCAATTGTTAATTCACTGAAAAGTTCATTCGATTTTTTTAAATTAGATGCTAGCAAGCATTACACTTGCACAGACTAATATAAATAACATTTTACATTTTACTCAACATGCTGTATATAGTCTTTAAATTTTGCTGTCCGTCCTCAAACCTAAGCAGATCTCTACGGTTCACCACAATGATAATCCCTGCAAAACTGCACCATACAGAAAACCCCATCCCAACATAACAGAAGATTAAACATGAACACATCTCTCCCTATATTAATCTTGTGCAAAAACACAAAATAACACTTAATTTAAAAATGTATTATCCTTATATGCAGTCTAACGCAAAGCATGCAGGTAACTAGAACTCTGCTATACTCATTCAATTTAAGTTCATCTTAATAATCTCAGACTTATTAAGCTCACTTATCTTTTTTAGTGTTAAGTACTATTAACTTTCAGTAATATTTGCGTGAAACAAACTCATTTCATTTGGTTAATTTTACTTTTTGGGTTTACAGACTGTGACAGAAATCAGAGAAACATTTATTGACTTAATAAATGGTAGAGGGCAGGAAACAGTGAGATGATATAATGGAAAAACATTTATAAAAGCCAGGGTTTAGGATACAATGAAAAATACATCAAGTCAGGTAGAGAATACTTCAAAGTCTCCTCAAAGACAGCAGGATGGCAGCACATAAAACTTTCATAAGCACTTTAAAACTTAGATTAAAAAAAAGTCCAGCAAAACAAAAAAACAAAAAAAGAAGCTCTTAGATGGATAACTTGTCATATGTAACATAAACCATATTTTTCCTGCAAATGCCTTGGAATATGTACTGTATAGTTGGATGAGAGTCCAATGCCACCCCATGTCCATCTCTTTCTGTGGTTGGCACATTTCGATAGCATCTCATGAATTATAAAACAGTGGAACGATGAAATTGAAAGGCAATAGTTTTTCTCGGTGTTTCATTAATTCTCAAATCTTTGACCATGTTCAATAACCCGGGATCTATTTTGTAGACGTGACTTTAAAAGAAAAGTGTTGGTAAAAGAAAAAAGCTCTTGAATCCTGCCTGAGGGGTGCAGGAATACATTGGGGATATTTTTGTGGCAGTGTTCTGTCAAAGCCAATAGATTTGCACCTGTAACTGCTGCTACAAGAGCCTCTGGAACAATTAGAGCAGAGCAACATTGATTGAGATTGAGGGAGCCTGGGAGTCTGTTGATCACACCTGTAATTGCTGCAAGGGGGGCTTTTATTAAACTGTTCAGACATTTTGGTGCCAAGAGTCAAAACCGTTAGTTTGCAATGAAACTTACACCGTTCCCCAAGGCCCGCCAAACACCAACGGCTTCAAAGCTGTGTGGCTGAATGTAAGAATACTCTGGAAAGATTTGCTTAGTAATCATAAATATAATAATAAATATTCAATTCTATATTTATATAAATATTCATTATTATTTACGTGTATTTTTTAAGTTACTCAGATCTTTTCGGCATCTATTGTTTATTGTTAATCTGTATAAATTCATAAATAAATAAACAAATACATAAATAAATTAGTACGTTTTTATTCTGCGAGTAACGACAAAAAATATTTTCATTTAAATTCATCTCTAGTCTCAAATCTTTGTGCATATTTGGAGTCTGAATTATGGATGTTTCCAATGCACAATTTATTCAATTGAAAATTGAGCCTCTGATTGAAAAGTTGAAAGTCTGAGCATAATAAATATCCAATTAGAGTGGGTTTGTGTAAAATGTCCAATATCTTATGTATATGCAAATCCTGTCTGTGGAAAGCTTACTTATGTTGATGACAGCAAATTTTAACTTCTTTGTGGAAAAAAAAAAAAAAAAAAAAAACAGAGAGGGTCAGCTCTCTAATACTCTAAAGCCCAGGATCATATCATGCATTTTTAATGGGTTAGTGATATGATTAGAATTTCACAGGGCTGAACATCTTGTGCATGTTTCAATTTGATTGACAGCCACAAATGGACCAAACAACTGATTCAGGTGGTGAGGACAACAAACTTGAAATCTTACTCTCTGTTGCTATAGTGTAATAGTAGAAGTGTGTCTGTGTCAGAGAGGAAAAAAAATACCAGCAAATATTTGCTGCTTGCAATAGACTTTCAGGGGCATTTTTTTTTTTTTTTTTTTACCTTTATGACTTTAAGCTTTTAAAATCTAATGAGCATCATTAACAAAATTTGCAAATAGGGCTTGTAAATAAACATCACATTTTAAATAAAAAATGTCAAATATTTGGCTTTCCATTTTTACTGGACAAGAAATAACTTTATGCATATATGACAAATCATTTCTCTGTATTCTGTTATATTCATTCGAATGGAACATCCTAATCAGTTTTAGATTAAGTTCACATTTTGTGTCTTTGAGAAAGAAAGCAATCTGTCATTTACAGCAGCATCAGCACCAGTGTAGCACCGTGGGTAAACATGGAAAGTCTCATCCGCCAGAACACTGGAGAAAGAGTTTGAATTAGCCTGGAGGAGGATAAAAGGGAAAAGCTCGACACAATTAGTTTGCTATAGTAGCTGTCACTTACTTTGCTCCCATCTCATTGTTTTATTTCAGGTTATGCATGAAGAGTGATTTGCTTGCCTCCTTCTTGGAAGTATGCCAAATCTCCCTTTCTTTCTATTTTCCCAACTTTACGACAATTAAACTTTTCCCCAACTAGATTCTCTATCTATGAAGAAAAACAAGAAAAAACCCCGCTGTATTTCCTCTCTCATGACCTTTCAAAACGCCTGCTTTCTAGATTTGTGATTGTGAGTTCTTCTGGATGCCCCGCTACAGTAATTAAACATTTCATTAGGGCCTGATCCAAGTTTCTACTTGTGAAACAGTTCAAACATCCATACAATTTACAATGCTCCTAAACTGTTAAGATTTTGCACTGAACGGTTCTTCATCAAGCTCTGATAGTTTCTGAATCAAATAAAATACCTCAAAGACTAAATGCTTTACATGTAGGCAATTCATAATTTCTTGTTAGTCATAGCTGGCACTGAAATTTGATTTATAGGATTATATGAAAAACACTAGAGAGACCTTGCAGATCAGTTGATTCAGTGCATAGTCTCATGATAGGAAATAAGACTGAGATAATAAAATACTATTGACAAATACATAAAATGGTAACACTTTAACATTAGTTAATGTATTAACTAACATGAACTAACCATGAGTAATACATTTGTTACTGTATTTACTAATCATCGTTAACGTTAGTTAATGAAAATACAGTTGTTCATTGTTTGTTCATTTTAGTTCACAGTGCATTAACTAATGTTAACAAGATTTGAATAATGTATTAGTAAATGTTGAAAATGACATTAGCAAAGATTAACAAATGCCATGAAAGTGTGGTTCATTGTTAGTTCATGTTAACTAATGTTGTTAACTAAATGTTAACTAATGAACATTATTTTAAAGTGTTACTCATAAAATGCATCCATTTACCATCCACAACAATTTTTTATAAATTAACCAATGTGTTCAGATTATGGATGCTATACCATAATGGTTGTATAGGCCAACATTACCTTTGTTGTCATTTAGCATTCACTTAATTCGAATACTATGAAACACTAATAATTTAATAACAATATACATAATTCAAAATATTGGGGTCTGTGACATGTTTTAATTAATATTTTTATATTTATATTGTTACCATATATTCTTATTTCAAATGTTTTTTTGAACTTTCTATCCATCAAATAATTCTGAAAAAAAAGTATCATTTCAACAATAAATTCAAAAATATTAAGCAGCACAAAAGTCTACAATACTGATTAAAAAAAATGTTACTTGAGCACCAAATCAGCGAATTAGAATTTAAAATTAGACTCACACCTTTTATTTTCTCTTTCAGATTAACAAAACAGTATATTCATTCAAACCCCCTCCCATATTATCCACCCATTCAACCCGTGTCAGTTCCAATTGCATAAAGATTGCTAGAATACATCTGCAAATTAGAATGATTTCTTAAGGATCATGTGATACTAAAGACTGGATTAATGGCTGTTGAAATTTCATACATATCATTACAGGAATAAATTATATTTATACATCCCAAAGGTTATTTAAATTGTATTAATATTTCACAATTTTACTGTTTTTGCTGTATTTTTGTTCAGATTTATCAATTTATCCTTGATGAGCATGAGAGACGGAAGTTTCCACATTTCTAGACTGTCGAACAATAGTGCCTTATAATGGTTTAGTTCTTATCTTAAAGAGCTCTGGGTAAGTTTTCCTCATCCTCAGCTGCTATTATTAGTGGAGTACCTCAGGGTTATATTCTGGGCCCGCTTCTTTTGAATATATAAATGCTTCCGCTTGGGAGTATTATTAGGAAGCATAATGTTTCTTTTATGCTGCTGATGCCTAGCTTTATTTGCCATTGAAAGCCGGCAATTCCATTTGGCCTTACTTGCTGTACAGTCTTGAAGATAGTTGTCGTATATACAACTTTCTCTAACTTAATAAAGAAAAAACTGAAATAATTATCTTTGGTCCCCTAAAATTGATAGGTGGTCTTATCAATGAGCTTGGTAATCATTTCCCTTCAATGTCTCAGGTAAAAAACCTTGATGTCATTCAGCACCCAGAATTTTTCTTAACCGAGCCAATTAATTCTGTTTTTAAGAATAGTTTTCATCAATTATGAATTATTTCTAAACTATTTCAAATTTTTTTTTTTTTTTTTTTTTTTGTAATTTCAAGGTTTGAAGAAGGTTATTTATGCTTTTATTACTTCACATTTAGATCATTATAATCCCCCTTATTTTGGTCTTCCTCATTCTTCCCTCTCATGCCTGGCCGAAATACAGCTGCAAGGCTGTTGACAAGGGCAAAGAAATATGAAATATCAATATAAAAAGAAATATCACCACAGTATTAGCCTCTCTCCATTGTATTCCGGTCAATTTTCGGATCCATTTCAAGATTTTGTTGTGTGCACTTAAAGCTCTTAATGACCAAGTATCCTATCTTAAAGATCTTCTTAGCATCTATACATCAAGTAGACCTTTGAGATCTTCTGAAATGGCATTATTGAAAGTCCCACGATTACCTCTAATAAAATGGGCGATAGAGCCTTTTTAGAACACTTACGGAATCAGCTGCCCCTTGACATCCGCCTTGCATTTTCCATTATAGTTTTTAAAACTAAGCTGTAAAAGTATTGTTTCATATTTTTGTATTGTATTTTTATTTCATTTAAAATGTACTAAACTTTGGAATTGTATCAATGAATTCAAATCACAACTCAAAACTCACTTGTTTTCTGAATGTTATGACTCATAAGTTGTGTTCTGTTCTTCTCTGTCCTTAATTTTATGCCGTTGTGCTTTATGCCATCTATTTAATGTCCCTTTCAACTGTTTAGTGTACTACCATTGTGTATTCTTCTATTATTGTCTGTTTTTTACCTGCTGTCTGTTATGTCTTCCTATTTTTTGTATTTGCATTGTGAAGCGTCTTTGAGCGATGGAAAGGCGCTATATAAATAAAACGTATTATTACTACATAAATAAAATTTACTTAGTGTAAACTTTAGCTAATTTAGTCATTTATCCGTTATTGACCATAAGATTAAAATAATTAATACTATATCAATGCATACCTCAAATGAGTGATTTTGTTGGAGTTGGTGACCAAAAGATGGGCTGTAGTGTTTTGTTTTTGGCAGGGGGCGGATGTGCCGGGGCATGTGCCCCGAATGGGCAGTCGGTAACCCTGCCCTGCATTTCTTTGGTTTTAATGATTTCTTCTTGGGCAAGCAAACAATGATTCTCCAAGGAACCAGGGAGGATAAGTGAGCGGCTGAGATCAAAGCAGGATGGCCGGCGTGTGGTTTGGGTAGCTGTGAGTCACTGATGGAGATGTTGATTGTTGTCCATTTCGATGAGATTTATGTAAAGCAATATGTCTAATAGGCTGCTCCTCACTCGTCCTCTCTCCGAAACTCGCTTTCATCTTTTTCTATGATTAATCAAATAATGTTTGTATGCGCAGCCCCTCGAATGGAGCGAGGGTCATTTCATGTGGTGTGTTGTATATTCTCTAAACACATTGATAAAGACACTGCACACATCTATGTATGTGTATGTGTGTATGTCCATGTGTTTCTCAGTAAGGGGTGACTATAACAAGCATCCAACAGTCTTTCCACTCTTGTGAAGCCAAGATCAGAGACGTGTGTGTAGCCACTGGTGGCCCCTTAATCCAAGAGAGTCTCTGCAGATGGGCCTGAAAACACTGTTTACCTGTGTTCTTTGTCTTTTTCTCTCTGTCCCTCAGGTCCGGGATGCATCTCATTGTTTGTATTTATAGAGCATTGCTTGCTCTTTTGAAATAGTCTATAGCTTCCTCCCCAGTCCACACAGATAATTAATGGAAGTTAACATGCAAAAATGGTTAATTCAAAAATCATCATGGTTTTGACATCAGGTCCACCATGTTGATCAATGGAAAGCGTCATTGCTTGATTGGCACAGAACCTTAAAATAAAATAATGATGCATCAAATATCGTTGAAAAAGTATGCACATATTTTTTTAGTCATTTTTTTCCCCAAATTAACTCGAGCAACCGCACTAAACTGAGCATATAAAATTTAATTCCATTTGTTAATTCCAGCCTTACATAAATGAAACAGAAATTTTATTTTTGGGTGAACCAACCCTTTAATAGTCAACCTTTTATAAGATATAAAATAGGCTGTTTAAACTGTAATTTATTGACTTATTTATGCCGCATGTTTTATTGAGTCAACGGAAAATGGTCTCATAAAACTAAGTGGTACAAGAGAACAGAGTACGACCCAACTTATTTTAAGTTCTTAAACAAATGCAGGTGTTATCATTCATAACAGTCCTGCTCCTGTATATGAATGGGCCCATTTCTCGTAGTGTGCATGTGATATTAATCTTGTGTACAAAATCTAATCTGCATATAACATGGATTAATCATTTTGTAATTAAAAGAAATACATGCAGCCAAACCTGTGTTAATGAATACTACTCAACTTAAATCTCTCTCTCAGGACTTATAATTCCCAATTTTCCTCAATACACTATACTCTGACAACGAGCTTTTCAAATACAATGTCAAGAGGAACGAGGTGCACCAGACAAACTCGCAATGCTCCAGGCAACAGATGTGAACTTAATTGGGTTTAATTCATTGTTCACTCAACAGAAGGAAAATAGTGCAAAGCTCTGTTTTGAAGGAACTGAGGAAAACGAACACACTGACGTGCTCTTTGACAGGCAGGTTTGCAGTGACTGATCGCACGTTCCCGATGCCCGCAAAACACATTTACACTTCAAAGAACGCAGAATATTTGTTTTTTCTTCCTCTTTTGTATGTATTTCTGGCAAGGTGACAACAAGAAAAAAATCAAATCTCAAAAGTCTGAGAGAAATTCGTTGAGATGAATGTAAACCGAGAAACAGACAAGTGTAAAAAAGCTTCTCTTCTCAGACCGAACCTTTACAAAGCCTTTCAGTTGGCATTTTCAAAATAATGCCACTTAGATTTTCAGATAGATTGAAGAGGATTGTGGGAAGCCATTTTACTCAACAAAAACACACATTTTTTCATGGTTCTTTCTAATCCTTATCCATTAGAGACAATTCTACATGGTACTTTAGAGTAAAAAGACTCAAATCTTTAAATCCCAAGGAACAGAGTTGGGATGTGGAAAGTTGCTGTGATATCTGTCAGGTGTTATAAAACAATGAAGCACACAAGACAGGATTATTGAACTTCAGCCATCATATTTACTCTTCACTTCCTTTCTCACAAACATTATGTCAGAACTCAACAGTCCACCGGATCAGACTTCCTGTCAAAAAGCGTAGGCCCAACACAATCCTGCTTAAGAACACAATACGCAATATTGCGTTACTCGCAGGCTGGGCTTGCTTAGAACCAAAAGTTCTATTTTTGGCACATGTAAATGTCCTTTCATACCACGGCTGTACGGTAGAGGGCGCAACTCAAACAAACCTTTCAACTGTGCTGCCATTCTGGATTAGAGAAGAATAGGATGAGGGAGAAGAAAGTTCAACAACTTCATTACTTCAGTAGTGAAAAAAAAAAGAAACATACGAGATGTTTATCATATCAAGTCATTTTTGCTTATTAGTATGTTGAATTTGATCATCGAAGGTCAGCACCAAAGACCGTAAAGATTATTTGTCTCTGCACGCATTGATGATTTTTTTGTGTCAGTCAATGATTTGGAAAACAAAGTAACTTGCATTACTTATTTGAAAAAGTAACTCAGGTATTTTTTTAGTATTTTACTAATTACTTGGAAAAAATGTAATCTGATTACAACACTGCCCATTACTATGGGCAATGAAAGATTCACAAGGCATATTCTTTATTTTTCAGAGTCCAAATAGAGCTTTTCTATCTACCATTGAAAGTCTTTTCTGTGCTAGTTAGCAACAGGAAAACCAATGTCATTTCTGACGTCCATCTTTCTGCAGTCTTCACAGCAGCCTCGTAAAACAGCACCAAGACTGACATTATACGACATCCCATAATATCCTAGTCACGCATCGATAGGTTGTGTAAGACGGCTAAAATCGTGATGATTAACTACTTATTTCTTCAAGTTATTTATGCATGCCCATTACAGGAAAACATGCCTAGAGAGACACATTGATCCCATCCTTCCGGAGTAAAAATGTCTTTATTGTATTTCAGCTAAGCAGCTCCTTTATCTTCCTTACAGTATTGACATCAAAGCGAGGCTGTTTGCTGGACTAGAGCCGGTCCACATTGATGACTTTGATGGGACATGAAGCTGCGAGGGCTTTCTTGTGATCCGCATGCACGCACAGGCCCTGCTATTGGAATATCTCTCTCCTTTTTTTCTGAAGATGTTCACTGTAGCAATTTAATCAAAGGAAATAATAATAATAATAATAATAATAATAATAATAATAGTAATAAAAACAGGACAAATGGAAATGCTAAGTGTATATCGTTCTGTGTGTGATAAATTGTTTGCTAAGAGCCACGGCTCTGTACAGCTCAATGAAAATTAAATTGCTGTTTATTGACGCAACTGAAGAGGTCTGTAATAAACCTGAAGAACAGTATCTGTTAGCAAAACATGGCTACTTTTTAATGGCTGTCAATGACAAAAGAAGTTTTTTGAAGGCAGATGGTGTACCTGTAAGGGCCTGTTCCTGCTCCTGTTCTTGTCTTTCTTTCTTCAGTCGAAAAGAAATTAAGGTTTTTGAGGAAAACATTCCAGGATTTTTCTCCATGTAGTGGTCTTCAGCGGTTACTAGTGGGTTGATGGTCCAAATTGCAGTTTCACTGCAGCCTCAAAGGACTCTACATGATCCCAGATGAAGAATAAAAGTCTTATCTAGCGAAACAGTCGGTCATTTTCTTAAAAAAAAAAAAAAAAAATTAATTTATTAAATATATATTACATATCATCAGACATTGTGTTTTTTTGTTGTTTTTTTGGTTGACTTGTCTTTGCATTCGCTTTGTAAACACTTGCTTGGTACTTCCGTCTATGTCGTGACCTTTCCAACGTGATTACGTAATGTGTAGCAGATTGCAGAGCTAGTGCAAGATGAGCATTTGGGGTTAAAAAGTATATAATTTAAATTTTTTTTTTTTTTTTTTAAAGAAAATGACTGGTCGTTTCGTTCAATAAGACCCTTATTCCTCGTATGGGATCATGTAGAGCCATTTGAAGCTCCATTTAAAATTGCAGTTTGGACCTTCAACCCGTTGGTAACTGTGGAGAAAAAATCCAGGAAAGCTTTCCTCAAAAACCTTAATTTCTTTTCGACTGAAGAAAGAAAGACATAAACATTTTGGATGACATAGTGGTGAGTAAATTATCAGGAAATTTTCATTCTGAAGTGAAGAAATCCTTTAATTTACTCAGCATTTATTTCAACTTATCACAAAAATTAAAAATAAAGAAGTGTAAAATATTTTTCAATGGTTGCAGGTCAAAAGTATGCTTAATTTGAATTACTCGCCAAAGCCTTTTTTTTATTTATTTTTTTTACAGCATTTTTCGTTTTTGAGAGCTAATTTTGCACCCTGGATGGGTCAGAAAGAGGGGTAGAGAATGAACACACTGGCTATTCCATTCCAACAAAATCAAATATAACTCAGTCTTTGCTTTGCCAAACAAGAGGACCTATTTATTTTAGTGTGGGTTTGTGCTTCCAACTTACAGATGGAATGACCAGAATCTGAATTTCTAAAAAAGCTTTCATCCTGCAATCAACACGCTCTGCCAAACAAAGCCATCAATACATACAGCCATTTCACCTGGTTAGTGCAGAATACTCTGGCACACACTTTACATGAACACCATTTCATCTTTCCGCTGTTTCATGTGGATATCTCACCATGTGGCTAACTGGACTTATTTCTCGACAATCCTCGACTCACAGCAGGATAATAGCTAATAGGATCTCCGACATGATTTACGGCACATCCGAAATGTTGTGTGATAAAGGAATTTTAATATCATTGGTCATCCGTCTTCTGATTTGTGATGTAGTGGTGCAACATATATAGAGGGGTTCATAACTATAAACACATGCAGCATCAAGGCACGATTTTACACGAACAGACTAAATCATACTGTATCTTAGTGAGACCTTCTTCTCTTAGGAAACCTCAAACCAAATAAGACTCGCATAATGCCCCGAGGCTTTATATTTTGCTGACAGATACTGGATAACAGGAATTGCAGTGCTAAAACTGGAGTTTTGCATTGGCTGACATCATTCTATTTAAATATCCTGTATCATTTTGGGTTATCATATCCATTTTCTGTTCATGCTGGCCTTAAACTTGATCCATTAAGAGAGACTACATAGTCAAACTTTCCTGAAAATGTCAGACAGAGAGAGAATCTGGAAGTCGACACATCATCACAGCAGTTCTTACTCAAAACTATGTTGTCAGTATGACATACTACAACTATCGGCTCTGCTGCATAAAGGAGCCACTAACTGAGATCGATGTAGATGAGTCCTCAGAGCTGTTCAGATTCCCCCACTTATATTTGGGAAATAAGTATGCGCTCTGAATTTCCTCTGTTAATGATATAACATCAGTCAAATGAATGCTGTTAAATGGAGGGATAGGATATTTAGAGTTACAGATATATGGCCAATGACAATAACGATATCTAACAGGGTGGCTGATGCCAATATAATAGTTATTCATACATAGTAAAATGTAATGTAAAAAACATGGTTTTGAAATAAGTCTCTTACGGTCATCAAAGCTGCATTTATTTGTTCAAAGTACAGTAAAAACATATTGTATAACTCTTTTCTAATTTAATTAAAACGTAATTTATTTCTGTGATGGCTGCTGAAAATTCAGCTTTGCTATTTCAGTCTTCAGGGTCACATCATCCTTCAGAAACAAAACAAATTTATTAATCAAAATAAATATTACTGACACCAAACATTTTAACGGAAGTGTATATATTAATCTAATTATATATATATATATATATATATATATATTTCTCTCTTATTTAGTTTCACTCACTCACACACAAATTTTGGAAATTTTGAATTGCTTCAAAAAGAATAATTATTTAAAATGTACAAATGTTTTGTGCTGTAGATATTTACCTTATAATCACAAACTGTTGATTGTCTAATATTATCAATCGTCACCTTGGTTGTTTTGGCGTCATTTGTTCGTTTTAGTTGTTTGCGTGTCCGAAATGAATGAGTTGTTTACTTTGTAATTAGTCCATCCATTTAAACTAGTTTGACACAGGCTAATTTGTACACATTGTGATCCTCATTGCAAGCATGATCAGCCAATCACCTCCCTCCTCAGAGTAAACACTTTAAAACTACAAAAAATGCTCGCTGTATTTTCTAAAGGAAATGGAAATGTATGTCCGGTTTCCCCAGATTTCAGACGATGCTGAGAGCTGTCAGTGGACACATTATCTCGCAACAGAAACGCTTTCAAACACGACTCACCCTTGTGAGAACCACACTAGTCCAACATCTGAACTCTGATTTGATTAAAAAATTCAATCAAGCCAATATTTCATCTCCACTCCATCAAATAATGCCAAAGTCATTGTAGCCATCGATATTTCATTTGTTTTCAGCGGCATCCCTCGAGTGGTTTTCCCCACACAGATGCCTATGTCTGTGCTGTTTAATTTAATCACTCTCCATCTCTGCCGGTGGATTAACAGTGGGTGTACCGCCCATGCACACCTATTCTCAGTATCCCCATTGGTCCCAACTTTTCCCTCTAAAGTGATCATACTGTTTCTCGTCATTTTTTATTGGATTTTTTTTAAATCCCCTACATGCAATTACTACTGGAGGTGACCAGAACTGGAGGTGGTTCACAGGAAGAGAGGCATACGTTAGTGGTTTCATCTCATATTTGATCCTTGTGGGACATCTGGGCTGATCTAGTACCATTTTCCTGATCTCAGCACTATCCCAAGTGAAATCCCAAGGAAAGTTTAGGATCAATCAGAAACAGTCAAAAATAATTCTTCAAAGTTATTAATTAGTTCAGTGACTTTATTAAATTATATTTCTGTGGGGTCCTGCAAGAGCTTAGCAAGTGCCATCGATTTTGCTGGCCATACTATTGACGTTATTAAAGTAGTTCCAACACAAATTATATGAATAATATTCTGTTACAATACAGTAATTCATATTTATGTTAAAGGATATGTTCACCCCAAAAGGAAAATTCTTTCATTAATTACTCACCCTCATGTCGTTCCAAACCCGTAAGACTCATCGTTCATCTTCGGAAAACAAATGAAAACATTTTTAATGAAATCTGAGAGATATCTGTCGCTCAATTACTCAATACTACACAAGTACCACTGTGATGCTTCAAAAAGTTCATAAAAAGATCATAAAACTAATCCATAAGACTTGAGTGGTTTAGTCCAATTTTTTTTGAACAGACACGAACAAATGATGAACAAATTTAATTTAGGCTTTTATTCACATATAAACATTGACCTAACCTGCGAGAATAAACCTTATGGTTTCTTGCAGAAACGTGCTGAGTAACACTTGAGGATGACCCTCATTGGTCCTTGCATGTCAAGCAAACATACTGGAGCTTCCGTTTGTCATAACTGATGTGTGAGTTGATGAATATTTAAATGTGAAAACAAGCCTAAATTAAATCTGTTTATCATATAAAGCGATTAGCTAAACTGCTCAATTCATATGGATTGCTTTTAGGATCTCTATATGAACTTTTTGAAGCGTCGAAATTGTCTCTCAGATTTCTTTAAAAATATCTTCCTTTGTGTTCCAAAGATGAAGGAAACTCTTTCAGTCTTTCAGGTTTGCAATGGAGTTGAGTAAATGATGACAGAATTTTCATTTTGGTGTGAACTGACCCTTTCATAGAGTAATAATATGTGTTTTATTTTAACAAAATTAAATTGATAGTTCCAACACACATGCACTCATTCATTATTAAATAAAATTTATTATTAGATAAATAATATAAATAATATTCTGATGTTATAATACTAAATATTTGTTAATAATATTATTATTTACTGTTATTTATTTATAATATTATTATATACTGTTAATATTTTTGTTAACTGTGTTAGTTCCAACACAAATGGACTAATTTATTTTTATATCATTAGTTAAATGATGTAAATAATATTATTATATTATAATAATTAAATCCAAATACATAATGTTGTTGTAACGCAAACATCCCAAAGAAGAAGATGATGATCATAGTAAAACTCACAGGGTTTATTAAGGTAATCCAAACAACTTGATGGACTATCAATGGCAGGAAACTAGAACAAATGAAAACCAATACAAATTGAACGTAACTGTGACATTTACCCTCATCCCCCCCCCCCCCTGCTTGTATGACCTTGCGAGTAAAAAAAAAAAAAACACGGGGGAGGGGGGGGGGGGGGGGGGGGGGGGAGGGAAGAGGAGATGGCGAAACGATGCATGGAGGGCAGCAGTGAAGGGATGAAGGCAGGAGGGAAGAGATGATGGCATGTGGCGAATGGATGGTGATAGGACAACGAGACCCCAGCGGCGAAGATGGAAAGTTCCTCATGGCACAGACCAAGAACTTCCCCACAGCGGAGTCGAGGGAGGAGCCAAGAAGCAGTTGGCATGGCTGTCGACATCTTGAGGCCGACCGATGGAGATGAGGCCAATGGATCCACAGGCGCAGATGAAGGGCAGATGGAGCTGAGCGTTGTCGCAGGTTCTGGACACCTAGGCACAGCTGTAGCAACGAGTGTTGGTGGCTGAGCCAGAGCACCTGAGGACTGGGGCGATGTCAATGTGAAAGAGGACAGTGGCGAGACCGAAGGGATGGAGGAACCCGCTGCTGCTGAAGGGGTGGAGGGACAGAGCACAGTGGACGGTATTTAAGTCCATTGTGGAAGTGATTACTGACCAAGGAGGAGCCTGTGGGACGAGGGAACCCAGTGGAGCCACTAGGCCAAGAGTCACTGGTGGAGCCGATGGTGGGAGGAGCCAAGGCGGAGCTGACAGGTGAACGGGCTGAGATGGGGCGAAGTGATCAGTGCCCAGATGCAGTGCCGTAGGGTCCTTTCACATGGACGCTGCTGGTGGTTGCGCTACATGAGATTCAACGTCATAGCAGGGTCTCCCCAAAGACAGGATGTTCGCCACACTGTCTTTACACAGTGAGAAGTCCATAAAGTTCTCCATAATCTAAAATTTAGATACTAGGTGGGAGCTGACCATCCCCCATTGAAGTCCCTCAGCCAGTCCTCCGTTTCTTTGTTCTCTCGGGCGTTGGTGTCGTGGGCTCTCTCCCCAGTTCAGATCCTCTTCAGGGCTCCACTTCCAGAGTGATGTTGAGTCCCGTCCTCTCCTCCTCAGCTCTGGCTCTCCCATCGCGCCGGGTAGACTCTCAATGTCTGCAGGGGCACACTCGATTCCTCCATGGTCAAAGTCGTGGGTCTGTTCTCTGGATCAAGGTGCAACGCTTTACAAACTTCTGATGATGGCTTCCTTCCAGTCAAGGTATTTGGTGTCTGGGAGGTCGACGGATGATGGAGGTTAGCCCCCGATCCAGAAAATTGTCTTCAGGGTCTCGTCATCGTAGGGGTAGGTGAGTGCAAGATAGAGTTGGGTTCCAAACCGAATTACTTCAGAACTACCGAGCACTGATTCACATTAAATCAGTCGGTGCCAAATTTTGTTTCTCCAAACTAGAAGAAGATGATGGTGATTATGAAACTAAGGTTTATTAAGGTACTCCAAACAGAAGCCAACACAAGCAAAACAAGACACAAACTAAACCGGATGACAAACTAGAACAAAGGAACATTAAGGTACATGTGACTAATGACAACAAACAAAAAGTCCATGAAAACTAAAACAAACTGAACGTCACTGTGACCGTTGTAATCATTTGTTTTATTTTGTACAAAGTGGATAGTTCCATCATTTTTATATTGTTGTGTGTGTATATTATAGTATATTGTATTATAGTACAGTATAGTAATTCAATTACGTAATTAATATTCTTATACTATTGAAATTAGTGTTGATATTAATGTTGTAATAATTTGTTTTTATACAATATAGATTGATTTATTATTAGATAAACTCATGAAGGTAACATTCTTGTATTATAATCAAAAATGTTAATGTTAAAATTGTTATACATTTGATTTTAATCTAAGACTTTGATTTGAGTTCCAACAAATTGATTTATTATTGTATTTATATATTGTTCATTGATTTTAAAAATATGAATATACATTTTAATATTTATGGTTATTTGTGTTTTCACATTTAAATGGATGCATTTTCATGAAGTTTTGACTACATTTGTAAGAGTTGCATTAGCACCTTTTAATAAAGTACACTGAGTAAGCACTTTGTTTCTTTTTCTTCTTTTTTTTAAAGTGAAAGGCATTTTGCAGGTGGGCCAAAGACTTTGGTCTGTTCTGGTCGAGCTTCACGGCAGGAGTTTGGCTGGTCTGCAATGCCAGCTGGTGCATTTACAGACTGATTCCCTGCCACCATTTACTTCAAAGTTCTTTCTTTTTGTCTGTCTTATACAGTCTTTATTTCCTCTCCTCCATCCCTCTGTCTTTCTCTGTCTACCACACTCTCTCTTTCTATTTCTCTGCACATCTCTTAACATATGGTTGGAGACTAGGAGCAGTCCTGACCTACTTGCCGCTTTGCGGCTCATTCCTGACTCGCTCCTCTTCCTGGTTCCGATCTGGATGCAGCATTCTCCCAAATTTTACACACTAAATCTTACTGACATCTTTCGACTTGCACTCATTTTTCATAGTGTGCACTTAAGGCATTTGTTTGAAACACTCCTGTTCCTCATAATATTATCAGGCCTGCAATGCAAAAAAATGAACTCTCAGCTCTTTCAAACTGTAAGAAACTTCCATAGACACTAATACAGAAATCCAATGCAGAGACTTTTGTATCTAAACTGATTTAATATCTTCTGCTGTGGTTTCTCCAGCTTATTTCATTTCAGTTCTTCTGGTCCACTCATTTTATATGGCTTGTTATTATTTCAGATGTGGATCGAAGAGTCTTAGCTTGAGTTTTGGCACATTGATTGACATCTAAAGGCCAAGGTTGGGTTGGATTTATAGTTATAAGTGGAAATAATCCATTCTCTCCCCTCTCCAAACCTGAACCATTTGTATACATGAAGGTCACACTATTGATGGATGCCATTAAAAACAGGCAAAGCAAGGTGAGGCACTTTTAGATCAATATGTTAACAATCTAAATCCTGAACAGCAGTGGCCATTTAGAGACGAGCTTTTCATTCCTAAAGCCATCGGGCTGTGGGCCTTTTCAAATCTGATGTCCAAAGCTCTTTCAGAAAGTTGATCTAAAATTGGGGATTAGTAAGCTTGCTAAATGGATCTTTTATTTTATCATTGTTTATTGTTAGAAATTCATAGCAGATACATATTTTAATGGAAAGTTAGTTCTCTACAAAAACTTAGTGCTATGACCTGAAAGCATTTCAACCAGGATGGATGGATGGATGGATAGATAGATCACAAAAAATAAGAATACTTCAATTTCATTTTATTAAGTAATGTTCAAGTATTATGTAGTAAGTATGCTAATATCAAAGTACTAGTAATATACTTGAGTGTGTAACATTGAAATACTACTTGGGACTAAATTGGCTCACATTTTTGTGTTTAAAAATACTTAAAAGTGTAACAGTGGTAAACTTTGAGTACACAACCAAGTGTGTATTTAACTGAACTTAGGATCATACTTATAGTTTACTATTTATATATGATTTTTGCACTTTAAGTATACTATATATTCATATTTAGGTATTAATTTTTTAATATTTGTAATATACTTTTAACTGTATTTTAAGTATGGGAAGACATGCTATACACTTTCTATAAATTGAAGTAAATTGCTATACACTACCAGTGGATTATATACACAAGATTTGCATACTTAGAATTTGGAGTATATCTGTTTTCTTTATAAAGTGTGAGTTTATAAGACAGTGTGTAGAACTATTCAATCAAAAGCGTAAACACAACAAGCCAAATATATTTATTTATGCTTTTAAGTTCATCTCGTCAACACTTGACCCATTAATACTAGCATTTGCTTTTCTATTCTGTATACCCATTTATTTTTTTATTTATAGCATTGCTGTGTACTGTCCTAGACTAACAGGGATTAGGCACAGCACTTTCATATAGTTCCTCTATTTTTGGTTTGATTGCTTCTTTGTAAACTTTGGATAAAAGCAAATGATTAAATGTAAATGCAATGTAAATCTTGATCAAAAGTACAAGTATTGGCCAAATAAACTTAGGCCGTCAGTATGAGTCAAGTATACTTAAGTGTAATTTTAAGTATAATTCTGAGTACATAAAAGGTAGTATATTTTCTTATTTTTAGTTTAAAGAAGGATACTAATAGTACACTCAAAATAACATCTCTTTTGTAAGTGTTGTTATTTTGAAGGAGGTGTATTGAAAATTCAATAATTGAAATTTATGTTTTTTAGCTTAGTAGCTTGAGTGCTCTTTCTTGAAAGTTCAGTGAAAACCATGTACTTGAAATATATGTTTAAATCCTGTGTGATTGAGATAAAGACTTTCTTTCCAAATCAAAGCCAAAACCAAAGCTTTGGTCGCTGGTCGTGAACTTCCAATTATCCCTATCAAGTACATACTTTAAGGTTACAGGATTCTTTGGAGCCACCAAGACTGAAAGAGTGCACTGAGTAGTGTAGTGGCTTCAGAAGTGATAAGCTTCAATGTTTATTTTCCCAGACGCTGTGTGAGGCAAAATTGACTTGCTATCTCAGCGAATAGCAATTATCCAGGGCGCCAGAAGCTTCTGTGCCGTGAAGACTAATTAGTTTCATTAACCTGCATCAAAGATAAAAAAAACAATTGCCATAATGTAATTGAAATGCTAGTTGTATCTCTCTCTCTCTCTCTCTCTCTCTCTCTCTCTCTCTCTCTCTCAGAGGGGTCAGATTTTCTTCATCTTTCATTTGTTCTGTTAGTGAATTTCAATTTGAATGTAGAAGGACAATACCTCAGTCAATAGAGAAGTTGATTCTTGTCTCCAGTATGAATGTATTTTGTACCATTGCGTGCTATTGCGTTTATGTAAATTAATGATTATTATGTATTCATTTTACCAGAATTTATGCAGCTTTCCAATTTTACCATTTGTTTAAATTTAGTAATATCCACACAGGCAGTGTGCCTATTGCCCTGCAGTTAACAGTCATGCACTTTATCCTAATGAAAGATTGATGTGTTTTTTTTTTTTTTTTATTTAGACGTCAATTTGAAATTTGCATTAAAAATGTCATATATTATTTTTTATGACATGAGGCTAAAGAAATTACATTTAAATAATAATAATAATAATAATAATAATAATAATTATATATTTAATATAACAGATTTACCCCCGGTTTCACAGACAAGGCTAGTAAAATATGTTAGTGGCATTGTTTATCTAAAGATGGACACCAGTATTGTTTGTTTTTCTACAGCACGTTTATAAAAGCTACTTAAATGTTGTAATTGAACTAAGGCCTAATCCTGGTTTATTCTAAAACCTGTCTGTGAAACTGGGCCTTAGACTCAGAGATTCATGTTCTTGATCGGGGTGTCAAATCCTTTTCCTAGAGGCAGACCTTCTCGCAAAGTTCAGTTCCAACCCTGATGAAATACAACTGAACACTTGATAATCACAGACTGGTGTGTTGGATCAGGGTTGGATCTGAACTATGCAGGTTGGTAAATCTCCAGGAACAGGATTGGGCACTCCTGATCTAAACGTTACGTGGAAGAGGCAACATTGTAATACAATACCAAAACCTGAAAATTTACAAAAAAGTAAAGGGCAGTGTGTAT
>CM074299.1:3819637-3862137 GCA_037194245.1 Opsariichthys bidens
GAATAATGTATATTTGAAAAAAGCAATACGTGTCAAACATCTTTATTTATTAACATCTTTCCCAACATGTTAACTCCAGACTCACTTCATAAGGACAGTTGAGCATTCTTCTGGTTATTCAGCTACAGCTACATGAAGCGTTATCTTCTGCTGCTGCAGGGCATATTTTGAGTTTCTGTGCAAGAGCGCCCTCTGGCTTTCAGATGGAGAAGCATTTACTACTGATCTCAGAGCCGTACAGCTCTGACAAGCTGCGCATTAAATAATCAGAGCCTTCGCTAAATCGCGTGCAATTTAAACGCGATAAATCGTGAGGCCCTAATCCCAATTTGCATTGGATACAGTGATAAAGTACAGAATTAAACTAGTTAAAAGTATTAAAGCATATTTAATCAATCTCATACGTTGACATCATCCTTTTACTTCATTAACTGCTCAAGGCACATTGTTACTTGGTCACGTACTACATTTGCTGAATGATGATATTGTACTGTGGTAAATTTTTGATACCACATTATGTTTTAGCAGCAGTATATCTGACAACCCTATGTACACAAAACACAAGAACCCATTTCGCTGAAGAATTAAGGTTATATAAGGGTAAACAATATAAAAGAGAAACCGATTATTTAATATAGCTACTTGGTGGTATTTCAGACATTCTTTTACCACCTAAAAGCAGCAAACCTTTGCAGATGTATATCAAAGTATAAGACATTTCCTTTGTTTCGGTGACCTGGTTTGTCAGTAGATGTTAGAAGCTGAAACAAGACAAAAGAATGAGCAAGAAAAATGTTGGAAACCCTTATCCTGAGTCATACAGTACGTACATTTAATAGGCTCTTACTGAAGCCCCTCTTGTGAAGGTGTAATCCTTAATTACACCGCTTGACTGCTTCCACAACCACTTCACCCTTCACAGTCCATATGGATGGATCCATGTGAAACATGAGTGGTGATTTTAATCTCTAGATTTGAAGCAGACTCACAAATGTATTACTGTGAAAGAGCATGGATCACAGCACTCATTTAAAAACCAGAGGTGATTTGAGTCCATTGTAGAAAGGAGCATTTAGACGAATATCTTTTCAATATCACCTACGGCACTGATTAAACAATTCAACTTTCAATCATTTTTACTCAAAGGTTATGTACTTTCTGATAAATTGGTGTTATATAATAATAAAAAGAATATTACAGAAGTGTATTTTGAGATAGACAGGCAGGTAGACAGAGAAGCGTTTTCTTGAATGGACCTTGGCTGAACTTAATAACTAAGATCAATGCAAGAGTCCCACAGTTATATAGAGGGGATGTGTGTGTGTGTGTGTGTGTGTGTGTGTGTGTGTGTGTGTGGGCGGGTATTCCCTATGTTATGGGCACCAAATCTCCCCACAGGTATAGTAAAACTAGTACATTTTGATCTTGTGGGGACATTTATTTTGGTCCCCATGAGGAAACAAGCTTATAAATCACACATAATTATCTTTTTTGAAAGTCTAAAATAGCAGAACATGTTCTGTGATGGGTAGATTTAGGGGTAGGGGTAGTGTAGGGGGACAGAATATAGAGTTTGTACAGAATAAAAACCATTACGCCTATGGAATGCCCCCATAAAAAATGAAAACACAACGTGTGTGTGTGTGTGTGTGAGAGAGAGAGAGAGAGAGAGAGAGAGAGAGAGAGAACCATGCAGGAGGTTGTTAGTAATTTCTTCAGCTTCAAGTGCAGCAGAATCGAAGACGAATTCAGAGAAAGTTGTTGCAGTGTACAAGTATGGGTGCCAGGGCCCCCCATGCTTTTCACCTGAACTTCTGTTAAAATCAGCATGAAACAGAAGTTGAGACTTATTCCCTATTGAGACATAATGTATATCCAAGGGAAACTAACAAGAAAAAATTTAGAGTAGGACTTGATGGTCATCAGGAATTTATTGGATCGTTGGGGTTTGCCATTGCTGTGTTTTCATGCAGGCACAATTTGTCCTGTCCTCCATCATCAGAGAAGAGATTTTTCGCATGATTTTTTAAAAAAAACTTTATTTTAAAATAATGATGTTCACAGCTAAATCATTTATAATAAATACAGCAATATTCCATAAAAAAACAAGTAGTCAATTTTGATTTCATAGTGACTTTAAGCTATAATTTGCTAATTTGAGAACCTTGATATTTCCAAATGAAGGTTCTTTTTTTTGCCAACAGGCCTGACTAAGAATCAAATAATTACAATAACAGCATAATCATTTATTTTATTTATTTATGCTGATTACTTACCAGCGGTAAGTAAAATTTAACAATGGTGCATTGCAAATGCAGTAGACCATTACCCAAGAATAGCATGTCAGCTCAGCTGAAGCTTCTACTCAAGCTTCACTTACCAAAAGCAGGAGGGTCATTCCATGAAATCTGTGTCCCTAAGAAATAATCGGACATAGAAGTACTATAAACAACAAATGCATTTGTGATTAAAAATAATATGAATACTGTGTATTGTTTTATCAATATTACACTAGAGTAAAGTCAATTAAATATTATTTTAAATAATTAAAGTTGCTTTATTCTGATAAAGGTAAGGTTTTTGGCCTGGCCCTTGCCATGATTATTCTTTTTCAAAAGGACTTTTAATTTGCAAATTGAATGGAAAAATGATACAAAAAAATAACATTTGCATATTGTTCCAAGTATAGTCTTATTGTCAAGCAATGTTTTAGGATAAGTATACATTATTTTTTTGTAAAATATAAATCATTTTATTGGTGTCCCCGATTTCATGTCAGCCCTGTTACCCGCACCAAAAAACCCTTGTAACCCAATATCAACCCTGTTACCATTTTTGAAGTCTACATTTAAACACTTATTTATTTAATGTAGTGGAATCATTATCTACAGGTAATATCCCTTCCAAGTGTACAACATGTGCTTTTGTGATCTGGTCTGTCTAGAAAATAGCAAATTAGTTTGAAATTGTCAAACCTGTTACCGTCAGCCCTTTTACTTTTCCAGAGTAACAGGTCTTGACATTATGTCAATCATGTTACTGTCATCAATTTCATTAAACAAATAAAAAATAATATGTTTTCTTCTTTTAATATATATCTTGTAAATTAAATATATATATATATATACACAGACACACATATTTATTTATTTATTTATTTATTTTTTAATTTTTCAAAGTTGTAAAGGTGCCGTTTTAAATGGAATGATCCAGGAACACTGCGTTGTTAAAAACGGCTAAATGGACAGCAAATGCAACGGACTGGTACAACTACAGCATACACAAGTCTACAGACAAGTTGATGGTGAACCGTGCTACCGCACACGGTACACCAATCAATCTGAGAGACATTTTCCCTCAAGATTCTTCAATCAGAACATGCACCGTCTGATTCCTAAATGACTCTAGTGAATCGGAAAAACAGTTAGCGATTCGGGCAGCTCAAGCACTGGATTTACTTTGAGTAAAACTGTCAGGGATGTTTTGGATGGAAACAGCCTTCGAAAGCCTCCTATCGTTTGCCAGCGATGAAGATGAACTGGGTCTTCATTATGTTCAACGCCTGCCCATGCCACGTGGAGCTTGTGAACGACTAAAGCCGAGAACTCACCAACTACTAGTGGCGACGAAAGCAGCCTGTGGGGTTAATAATCAGGTAAAGATTATCCCGACTGAGTATCGAATACACTGTGGCTTGGTTTTACAGATAGGGTTTAGATTAACCCTGGTGTAGGCCTTAGTTAAATTGGTACATTTAAGTAGCTTTTATAAAACATTGTGCACCTTGAGACAAAACAATGGCACTGACATGTTTTAAGATGTATAATATATAAGTTTCTTTCAGTTAAGACGGCTTAAACATTTAGTTTGGAAACCAGGCATAAAAGTACTATTAAGTGCATGCATGTAACATATAAATATCATAAATATTGTAATAAACCACATGGAATCAAAGAAAGGGGAGAGCGGGGCACATACTAGTATAGGCTACTGTTGACTTTCTCAGTTGGTGTAAATCCACTTTGGGTTCAGAGTAATTACTTTTTTCGACATTAATTTCTCACATGTCTTTTCCAATTATGTTGTTTTGTTTATAATAGTATAAATCAATGGTGTTTTTTAATGATTAAAAATAAATTATTTTTGGAGTTTGACAATGAAAACTGTAAAATTAACGGCATAGTTCAAAAGAATGTGGGCAAATAGATGAAGGGACATTCAGGGAAACGCAAAGAGCTGAACACACAGCCCTCCCTCCACACACGGAACAGAAGACAAATAAACATGCTAGAATGCTTCATATATCTATAAATAATCATTACTGAACTCTTTATTCAACTGTTTGTCAATAGAATTCATAAAAGTAGGCTAGTTAATGTGAATTAAATCATTAACATGATAGAGCAGCGTAGTTCTAATAGTGGGGCACATCAGCTGCATCCTTCAAGAGCCGACTGCGTCACAGTGGTGCGACAAAGGCTGTCCCAATTGACCCTTCGCAAAAACCCGGCCCCTTTAGTTAATGTTGCTATGTCCGACAAGCCATGCGCTCTCATGCCCCACATCATGTTCTCACAAAGTGAAAAATACATCGCGGAGCAAAGAGGACACAAGACAGAGCAGGTTACTTTTGACTTGAAAGTTTCATATTTAAAATATTGTAATTTTTTTAAAGAAGTTTAAACAATTAATACCATATATTGGATCTTTAATGTGTCATCACAGATAGCTGTAGCTCCTTCAAGCATTCATTTACAGCATCAAATAAACATGAATGGATATCAGAAGGAATGTTGTTTCAAGCACGGAAAGATGTGGGTTCTGAAGTTCAAGTTCACCAACGTTAATCTACTAACTCCCCTGATTGGGGGTTATGATTGGTCAGATCGGCTGTCAATCAAACTGCTGGCGAAGGGTCAATTTGAAGGCTCCATTAAATTCTGCCTCGAAGTGCGTACTTCATTTCCCGGGCAATGAAGGATACAAAAGATGGATCCTTCGCAGCCTAGTCTATCCCGGAATCAATTGCATGACATTGGTGATCCTGTTATGTTTTCAGACAGTTTAATAACTTTGAAAAAAATCCTCTGAAGGATGCGGCCACTGAATGGAAATCCGAAAAATCCAGAAGACTAATTTGCGACTAGATTTACTTATGGTGTTTTGTTTTTTTATTTATGAGTAAAAGGAGGTCTGTGGTAAACTTGATGATATTTGGATGTTTTGTTCGTGTGTAAACTGCACAAACTCTCACCCCAAACATTCTTATCTACTTATAAAAACATACGTTAAATAAACAAACGTATCAGCTTCATAATTCATGTTTTTGATATGGGTGTGTGTAATTTACATTGTAGATCAAAAAGTATCATCAAGTTATGTTTACCATAGAATTTATTTTATTCATAATGGGGGGGGGGCAACCAGTGGCGAATTAAGTCTTCCGGGGTTTGACGTGATCCTTGCAGCACTTGATTGTAACACAGTGTTACAACATGCCTCTACCTGTGCAACTGGAACTTAAACCAGGATAGTATCTTCTGCCATTTAGCCAAGCGTTAAAGAACCATCTAAACTGCTAATTAACAGATTGCAGATTAAAATAATAGCAGATTTGTATCTGTGAGCATTTGTCAGTTTTAAATAAACACTACTAGTACATACAGTACGTTTCATCATGCTAGCTTGTTTAGAAACGTTTAAACCATGTGTTTTACAGTTAGCCCTGTGCCTCGATCACCCCTACTGTCACTGAACCAATGTAGACTACTGTTTTGAAAGGCAACTTGCTGGTTTGGTATGAGTGGCATGGCAGTATGTCAATGGGAAATTGGCATGATACGACTACAAGGCCAAAGGACCCAAACACATCTACACATGATATGAATTAACAAATCTGCTATAGCCAAAGATTGACTCATGAATGTGAATATTAGTTACGCTGCAGTCTAAGAAAATCCATGTGTTCTTTCGATGGAAAAATGAAAAAAGAAAGAAAAAATACTTTACATTGGATAACAGCGCTGAAGCATAAGGAAGAGATGGAGATCTGCATTTAAAACCTAACCAGAGGCTTGGTTTTATTGACATTAGTTGGCAATGTTTTTCAAATTAGATGGGGGGTAATACAAAAAAATGAAGGCTGAAAATGAGCAGAAACTGGAGTAGCACAAATCAGTGGCTTTGTACAGTAATCCAAAAATATTTAGACTGAGCTGCTTATAGAATCATTCCATTCATTTTTTTTAGTTTTTGTGTCATTAATTATGCAGATAAATTGCTGTGGTTTGTTTGCCGTATTGTGCAAAATGCCACGGAACATGGGAAGCCACATTCCGTTTATGCGTGTGTTCAGTAATACGACTAAAATTGGAATACTGCATCTCTTAATTTGATTATTCCTATTCTGAATATGACCTTATTAGCTTGAGGGTAATTAGAAAATGCTGTTTAAATGGAAAATCCTCATTCTTTATGAGACCAATATTCACATTATTGCATCCCATATAAACCTAGCCAGCTGTTTAAAAATGCAGCATTTAAATGCTCTGTATAAGAGAATCCTGCAAATGCTTTACAGCAGTTGATGAACCTACAAGTGGAACATGACTTAACATCTGGTGCTTCAAAAAACAAAACAAAAAAAAAAAACATTTTATCAGAAATATTCAATATGCATTTATGCTGTATTGTTTTTGCACACGTAATAAAAGCGAAATGCAAATCTTGACACACTAGCTCACAGCATGAAAAGAATTCTGAATGTTTTTCATGCCCTAATTTTCAGATACTGTCTATGATTTTTTTTAAGGGCAGACATAGTTGTTTTGACAATTGATCATCCGGTTAAAAATATCCAAAGGGCATATGCATATGTTCTATTTTTGAGCCTATATTAAGTTGCTACTCATAAATTCAGACATACACACTCACACTTTTACTTTCCAGTGAGGAGCCCAAAGCCATTGGGATTGTTCAGCAAAGGATAAGGATTGACTGACAGAGTAGGCAAGAAAGTGAGAGCTAGAACGCTCTGAATACACTTTTATTCCAGCCAGCCACATGGACATGATATCGTTTCCCCCATCTTCTGATGAGGGCTGCCATTTCCTCCATTTACTGTGACCTGCCAAGCACATCTAAAAGGCTTTTCACACAATAGAAAGACTTTTTTTTTAAAGAACAATGTATAACCTATTATTGAAACCCAGGAGAGCACAGGTCATGCACACACACTGTCGTTTTTGATGGTGATAAATGTCAAATGCATTGTGTGGTCACATACGAAACGGAACTCAAACGTTAATGGAATAGTGTCGACGCTCTTTCCCTCTTATGTTGTTTTACTTATTCATTATGTAGCTGGGGGGTGTTGTATCAAAAGTTGAAATGAATAGTGCAAATGAACCATGAATCACATATGTTTAAACAGTATGAATCTCTAGTTCCCCTTCTAATTTGCATCTTGATCAGCAATAGGTCTTGCATCGAGATATGCTCCTTTCCTTTCTTATTCTAAATTTAGCACAAATCGACACCTCCAAATAATTCTTTATAAGAAAAAACACAGCATGAAGCTGTACTGTCTTGCCTAAGATTAATTTAATAATCACTTTTCATGTTAATAGTTTGATTTATTTTTTGCGCAAAGATATAATTTTGTCTTGTTTGAGGTTCTAATTTGGAATTTCACAATCTTCAGCTTCCTATACTACCGTTTACACCAGATCTAGAGTACAGATCCGACTTCGGTACAAATTTGGTACTGAAATTTTAAAAATTTAACAATTTGTGCTGATTGGGCTTTGTGTTCACATGCTCATTGGATATGTCTGTGATTGGCTTCAAGGATCAACCCTTCAAAAACATGTTGTAAATAGTCATCAATGACACTTTAGACCGAGCACTTGCACAGATACACGTGGAAGCATCACATTTTTAATATTTCAGTACCAAAGTTGGTACTTTTGGCTACTCTAACCAGTTCTACCAGAAAGACACGGGAGGGAAGATAACTTAATGATATTTATTAACAATCAGCAAGCAAATATAGTCAGATAAAGTTCTTTGTCGTAGGCCCCGTCCGTAGCTTTGATCCTGAGGGTTGCGGACTCTAAAGATGAAGGCAGGGGCGTAGCCAACCCCCTGAGATATGGACAGTGACCATCCTGGTGGTGGTGGGGAGGATGGAGGTAAAGGTTGACGTCAGCATCTGCGAGCTCAGACATGTGTTAGTTCCGATCTTATATACTCCAAGTGTTAGATAATGATTGGCTAGATCTAAACTCATTGTGACGTAACATTTGAGTCTTCCTGGTAGAATTTGCGCTAGAGCTTCCATATCTGCATCTAAAATTGCATTCTAAATTGGCACTACATTTGAGGAAAAACTTTGCAACCATTAAAAAAAAAAAAGTGTGTTCTATATACGTCTACGGCATAGCCATTCACAACTCCTCTCCTGTGGGATAGTATTGTGTCCATCAGATACACACTTAAGAATTTCACGGGAAATTTGGACATACTACTCTTTATAGGGCACTAGTAGGAATATTCAGATGCAGGGCAGTTGTGTGCAAAATGTCATAATGGAATACACTATCTTAAGCACTAGTAATTGTGAAAATTCACAAAAGAAGAAATGTCTCCATGGGTGTGTTTGTCCATACATTGGAAGTCTGGTCACCAAAACAGTTTTTTGTGCTTTGCAGAAGAAAGAAAGTCAGGGAAATCATTTCAGGATTTGTTGCATTAGCAACATCTAGACAAAATGAGGATGTTCATAAATCCTTTGCTTGTTGAGTTTAAGAGAGCATTGGCTGTAAGTTGTTTCGTTCTTTACCTGTTGTTTGTCTTAAATTTGCAAAGATTTTTCTTTAAGTAATGTTTGCTAGAGTATTATAGATCAGTTTTGTACTCTACCGTTGCATAAGCATGGTTAGCATGGTATGGAGCATTATCTTGCACATTTGCCATGTTCTGATGTTGACTGTGACGAGATCTCGTGCCAGGAGATCTCACGATATTAAAATGTGGCAAATTGTTGTTATGATAATATATTGTGGCAAAACCTTTTACAGTGCTTGAATATTGTTGTCTTTCAATGCATATGATATATCATACTAAAAAAGTACAACTGAAATGACATTAATTTCAAGATTACAAGATTAAAAGATTTCAAAATGCACCTGCAGACTATTTTTTCCAGTCATGAATTTTGTCATTGAGGATTTTTTAAAAGTACTGTAAATCTTGTCTTGTCTTGTCTTCGGGAAGTGTCTCATCACACCCCTATTGAGTAAGCTAATAAACAGATTAGTAGTAATTGTTTTCTGTTTTTCAGTTTCACTATTGAGTTGTTTTAAATAATATTTGTAAATGCAATCTGTGCTTTTGCTTCCTATGTAGACATAGTGTAAAGTGATATAAAAAGCCATCAACAATTTGGTTAAACATTATGATTGACAAACTTGGTTGAGAGGTTTGCTTCAGAATAAGTTGTTGCATATATATATTTTTTACAGTTAAAACATACTGTTTTAACTACAATTTTCAGGATTAGTAAAGCAATTAATCTGGAGGAATTTACTTGTCCTCAGAGAGATCAGCAGTGGTAGAGGAGCACAGGCCTGAGAGTGCTGTCAGCATGCTTTGGCCAGATTAAGTTCAAGGCAGTGAGGCGTGGAAAGATTCTGGGTTTTTGTGGTAGTGGGAATGTAATTAATTAAAATGCTTGTAATGGCTGCACTGCCGATTATAATGGCAACACTGATATTCAGCCAGCCAGCAATCTGAAGGGAACATCGTCTAGAAAATCACAGCATCAGATTCGTGTGTGTGGATGACCTACTTATGCATGCACACCTCTAATTGTGTGTTTCCTGTTCCTTGGATCCAATTAATGGCCGTAAACCATTTAAATTCAGTCCGTTTGAATCTCTTGTCGATTTAGCAGCTAATGCATTACTGGATGAGTGAGAGAGACTGAAGTTATAGGAACAGATTAAAGAGTTTACAGACTTGCCCTGTTCATTAACAGGCACTTGCACAGGCACAGGCACTTGATGAAACCAAAACAGCATGTGAACTTTTACAGGCATGTGATCAGCTGAAGACAAAAAAGAAGGAAACCCCCAACCCAACCCAGAAATATCTCACTATTGCAGTAATGGCTGTACAGTAAAATTAGCAAAATTGGCAATGAAATAGGCTTGATGCTGGGTGATGAAACGGGTGGCAACGAAGAAGACTCAGAGCTGGGCGGAACCAGCAGCGAAATAGACATTGTACTGACTGGGATCAGTGGAGGAGGATAATCATCATCTTGCTCCACTAAATCTTCCACTTGCACAGATGTAGCAACAGGCTCACACACCTGATCAGACTGGGCGGCAGGCTTCAATTCTGGGACGGACGAGGCTGCTGGCTCTGGCTTCATTGTGGGCATTTTCTCTGGCTCTTGGTTCGTGGCAGGTATCGGCTCTGGCACCGGGTCTGCGGTGGGCACGAGCTTTGTATCCGTGGTGCGCATGGACTCTGGGTATGCAGTGACCGTGAGTGATGGCATCAACTGGGGACAGGCGCACTGCAAACATCTGAAGATGGCCTCTCTCCAAGTTGCCCCCTTCATGTCAGGTAGGTCCAGTGGACTGTACTGACCCAGTACAATGATTTTAAAGTGTCATCATCAAAACGAGAGCGCTGAGCAACCTGGCAAATGCATGCTGTATAGTTCGAAATTGGAAGCCCTTCACGGGAGAGGGCAATAAACTTTGCGGCATAATCCATAATCCTTTTGTGGTCTGGGTTTCTGACACGATTTGGTCCAGGATGAAGAGAAAGGTAAGTAGAGCAAACGTAATTAACCAAAACGCAAGAGAGTTTCAAAGCAACTTTTAAACAAACATTTAAACACAAACAAATGCAGATAATGAGGACCTAAAAAAGAAGTCTATAACAAGATAACAAACTCAATATTAAACAGGTGTGAGAACTCATTTCACCCCAAAATGAAAATTCTGTCAGTACTCACCCTCATGTCATTCCAAACCCCTAAGACCTTCGTTCATCATCGGAAAACAAATTATATTTTTGATAAAATCAAAGCGAATTTTTGGTGAGTCTTCTGGCCTCCGATAAACTGCAACTTCAAGGCCTGGAAAGGTAGTAAAGACATCATTAAAATAGTCCATGTGACTACCGTGGTTCAACGCTAATGTTATGAAGCCACGAGAATACTTTTTGTGCATAAAAGACAAACAAACATAATGAGCCAGGCATTCTGACGTAGAACCTGGAAGCAATGCACTGTGTTTACTTCATCATCACCATAGGAGACCGACATGGAAGAGAAGAAATTGTTGAATAAAGTCGTTATTTTTTTTTGTGCACAAAGTATTCTCGTTGCTTCATAACATTTAAAGAATTAGTTCACTTTCAAATGAAAGTTACCTCAAGCTATCCAAGGTGTTTATGACTTTCTTCTTTCAGATGAAAACAATCATATATATTAATAACTATCCTGACCCATCCAACCTTTATAATGGCAGTGAGTGGATTGAGTATGAGAACGTGCTTCCATCCACATCCATCCATCATAAACGTGTGCTCCACGCAGCTCTGCGGGGTTAATAAAGGCCTTCTAAAGTGGAGCGAGACGTCTTTACTAACGTTCTGGGCCTTGGAATTGTTAATTGTATTGCAGTCTGTCGGACGTCTGAAGGCTCACAGATTTCATCAAAAGTATCTTAATTTGTGTTCTGATGATGAACCAAGGCCTTACAGGTTTGGAACCAAATGAGGGTGAGTAATTTATTTTTGGGTGAACTAACCCTTTAATTAAAAAACATGGTAACTAATGATGAGCCGTTTCATAAGACAACGTTCTCACATCCATGCATTATCATAATTCATAAAAATGTTTCCGGACAGCTGGCGAGGAACACGGTTTCAACACCCTGGCAAAAACACATGAAAAGTGAAAGTGACGTGATGTGTAGCCAAATATGGTGTCCCATACTCAGAATATGTGCTCTGCATTTAACCCATCCAAGTGCACACACACAGCAGTGAGTATTGAACGTAGAGCAGTGGGCAGCCATTTTTGCTTCAGCGCCCTGGGAGTGATTGGGGGTTATAGGTGCCTTGCTCAAGGGCACCTCAATTGAGGTTAATGAGTATTCACTCCCCCCACCTACATTTCCTGCCGGGTACTAACACTCGAACCCAGACCTTCAGGTTACAAGTCCGACTCTAACCATTAGGCAGTGCTGTCAGAAGCAATCAGTGCATAAAATAAATGTTCCAGAAAACTTAACATTTTTTTTTCTTTCTTTTTTTTAGCAATTGTTCAAAGCAGTTTCACGATTTTAATCTTACACTACCCCCAGCTAACCATTTTTTTTTTCTTGGAATCACGCAATTCATGTGGGTCATACGAAAATCTGTATAAATTGAGAAAACACATCCCTGCTTTTACTTGCACAAAGATGCGTAAACAGAAACAATATGCGAAAATCCACTTAAAAAAAAGTGAATAAACAATGTTTGGAGAGGATCTACCTGGACAAAATCTGTTATAAATACACAAGTTAGGTAACAATGTTGCCAATTAAAGTTGAAAAAGAAATTGTTACACTTTTTGTCAAATCTAATAATGTATTTTATTGGAAAAAAATGTGGGTAGTGCAGAGTGAGTCATCAATTTTTGGTCCATTTTCATAGGGAAATAATTTAAATCAAAATAAGATAGCATGCTGTCTTGTACACTACTATTTAAGGATCAAAAGATTTGTTTTAATGTAACCGGTACTGAACAATGTTTGATGTGTGCTGGCCATTACTGCAGTCTTCAGTGTCACATAATCATTCAGAAAGCATTCTAATATCCTGATTTGGTGCTCAAGAAACTTACGATTGTATCATCAATATTGAAATCTGTTGTGCTCCTTAATACTTTCATGGAAACTGATACATTTGCTGCAGGATTTTTTGGTGAAGTGAAATCTTTTGTAACATAAATGTCTTTACTGTCACTTGTTGTAAAGCACTTTGTCAGGGTAGCGTAATGGTTAAGAAGATGGGCTGCTAACCAAGAAATTGCGTATGCCACCCAGCCTTATCAGCATTTTGACCTTGAAGTGAGCACTAGCTTCAGGGCTACTGTCCCAGCAATTAATGTACTGTAAGTCGCTTTGATTAAAAAGCAGCTGCTAATGGCACGTAACTACAAATGACATTTTGAGAGACTCATAAACTCGGGCTTTCCTTTCACGAGCTGTAGAGCTTTTTTGTAAAAAAAAGCCAGACATTGATCACATGACTGCAGCTATGTCAACCAAAACAGTGTTTATTTGATGATAAGATGTAAGGTGTCATACCAACTTGTTTTGCCATTTCTTTCAAGGGGGTAAAAAGGTGAGCGTTCTGCCAGAGGACACCCATTCCAGATTGACAACTCACTTTATCGTGGGCACCATGTGCAACGGTCTCATCAGTCATCGAGATTTTCGGCTCCTACCTGACAGGGGTCGAGGAGGACTGATTTGTGTCACCTCTGCGTCTGTGTGTGTATGTATGTGACTGCCACAGAGGGCCCATCTCACAGTCTGTGCATCTGACAGGGTTGTTCAGGTTCATTTGAATTACACAAGTCCTCTTGATTTTTGATTCATCTGAGAGCGCCAGAGCATTCCAGCTAAGATCCTTAGAAAGAACAAACATGCTTTGCTGGTTGAGAGAGCGAGTTCATGTCAAAAATATAGGTATCCATGTTTTAGACTACGTGTATTTTAGAGGATTAGTTCATCCAAATATGAATAGTGACAATAGTGACTCTATATTCCTTTTTTTTATTTTTTATTTTTGCCAAAGCCATATTTTTGTGATGAACACTGGAACACTTTTTCCCTTTTCAAGTGGGTTGTTACTGTTTGGATCATTAAGACTGTGTGAACCATTCTGACTGGTTTTGTGAACTTGATTGATTGAAAATATTTGATTTTGTTCTTCTATGAGACATCTCTACTTCTCTGATGAACTATTAAGACTGCGAAAAGGAGAGCTAGGGGAGGAATGGAGATATTTTTGGTCGTTCTGTTTTCGTCTATACATTTTGGACCGTTCCTTGTACAAAATTTTCAAATGGCTCCAGAAGACTTTAAATACATTGCATGAGTCATATACACCAGAGTCTTATAACTGGGGATAATTGAAAATTTGAGAATAAAAAACAAAGAAATATATATGGATCAATGACATGACGTGCATATTTGTGTGTCCAAATGCATTGTTGTGCAAATTCACGTCATGCATCACTTTATTCTATAAAACCTGCTTTAATTCATTACATTGGAAATAACAAATACAACTTTTGGTATTTTAAACCCACGTATTGCCTGGTGGCAAATGAACAGACAAAGAACAATATTTAAAATGGTATTATAATAATACAATTCAAAATAAAATAGTATGCGATTATTTAATGTTTGAAGCATTCCTGTAATCAAATTTGATAAAAATTATTCCATTTAGCTACATTTTTCCTTACACATTGAGTCTTTATATATGAAAATATATAAGGTCCTTGACAACTCCAGGTCTTATTCAACTTTTATTACATTGAAGTGGCCAAAAAAAAAAAACAACAACCAACAATGAAAAAGTCAGTCATACAGGTTATGAATGACATGAGGGTAACTGATAACATGAATTATATTTTTCACTCTTAAGTCAACAATATAGAATTGAAAACTATTTGCATTCTAAATAATGAACAATCATGCAGGGGTCTATAATGAAGATAAAACAAAAACAGCGTGATGCAAAATGTGATGTGTAGCATAGAAGTGGCTTCGCTCTGAGAGAGTCTGAATAATCCATTTTTATGTTTAATTTCAGCTTTGTATTATGAAAACATTTTCATAGAGTGCGAGAGAGCCTTGGGCCACAGTTGCAATCTATGCTACACACATTAAGGGTGCATTAAAAGAAATATTTATTTTTTGCCTAAATTACTAATTTCTCATCTTCACTATAATGGCCAATATTAAGCTCAAACAAAGAAGAAAACAGAGAAAAACAAAAAACAAAACAAACAAAAAAAAACAGAAAACAAGAAACGAAAAAGGTAAAGACTTCTTATATTTCAAGCTCTTGATCAGAACATTGGTGAGTTGGCACTCTCACGCTTGGACACGTCCCCAAAGAGAGTCTATTTCAGGGACTCTGAAGAGGACATCAAGTCAGAAAGCAAATGGAGGACTTTGTCAAGCTGGCCACAACTTTGCGTTCACGACAAGGACATCAAGAGACCAGGTTTTCATGCACCCTCCAATCACTCCATTACAAAGACATTTGGACCCTTGCAATTGATATTTTGACTCTGTTCTTGGAGACATGGGATTTGTGTATGAGGCACCATTGGCATTGAAATCCAGTTTCAAGTCTATTTGGAGTAGTTTAGGCCATTAAAATTGAGTTTTCTTTAAGGGCACATGTTGAAATTACATCAAGCCTGGCCCCTTTAGAATAAAAGTCTCTACTGATTTAGTGGTGTGGTATTTAAAAGGTCTTTCGTGGTCATTTGATCATGTAGAGAGGATATTGATGTCTTCATGATGTCATCTAGGCTTCTTGTGAGATCAGTCAAATGTGTTTTGGTCTATTTGACCAAAGATAATGGCTGCAATTCGTTAAAACAAACTGTCCATTGTGCACCATTCCTAGGATTTACTTTTGTGAATTTTTTTCTTTCACATTTTGCTGGGCAAAAAGCGTTTGTGGCTGTGGGCATGTGCTGCAGTGTTGAGATAACGAGAGTGAACCTTCTTTCTGTTCGATCACTATGCCGCATTTGATAGTCGCTCGGCCTTTGTCTTTGTTCTGCACTGCAAAAGAATGAATACTTCAAAATCTAGAGATGCTATTTTGTCCTTTATGAGAGATACTCCTGCTGATTTTTCTCATCCGTGAGCCGAATTTTTCCCTCTCAGATACCCCAGATGTCATGCATTGAGGCTCCGTGGGAACATGAAGGCTCACGTGGACACAGAATGATCACCCCCTTGCCTTTGCCTTTTTCTGTCAGACTTAAATTTTTTACCATGTACATGATAAAACAAGTAATTCCCATAGACTTCAACTAAAGCAGCACAAAAAAATAGGGACCAGAATATCAAGATGTGGAGGAGCTCTTTTGACTTGGGCCGGTAACTAAACAAGCTAACAAATACTCTGGAAACCTCAGTAAAGGCATGCATGCATGCTAAAAAAAATAAAAAATAACCAGAACACTGTAGTAACACTTTGGCAACCACCCACACTTGAGAATTGCATCACATTCTATAACCACTCAGTTTCTTCAGAAAATGTACAAATCTAGCGCTGATACGGTCAGATCGGTTTTAGTTACATTTCCACTTGAGCTTGATTCGGCACGGCACGATTCCAAACCGTTTTCATCTTGTAATTCTCCAGAACTGTGCTGGTAGAATGTGTGAAATGATGTCGCTACTCAGGACTGATTACTGGCAGCCAACAGACAAGTGCGCCAGCTTAGTGAAATTAATAAGTTAATAATAAACTTAAAAGAAATATCTGATCATCCTCTATAACACTGTCTCTATTTACACCTCATATAGGTCTATAGAGTCTTGCGTTAGCAAGGCACGACTGACGCATTTGTATTGCATTTCACAGTGGGAAATGAAACCATGGTCTTCTGGTCTTGTTTGTTCTTACTGTTGCTTCAGGGTAGTTCCACTATTGAGGAGTTAAAATGAAAAGATCCTTGACCTGGGCAAGCAGGAACCCTTCATGTTGAGAGCGAGAGAGCAGCATGAAGTGGCTGTTCAAAGTAAGGCCAGTTGTAAATAAGTATGGATTTCCTGCCTTTTTCTCAATTTACTTTCTTATGTGTCAACTAGAACAAGGATTCCCATTCAGTTTTTATAGATACAAGCAGTTTTGCCTTATAAACATCAGCCTCATTTGATACCTTGATACCTTTGAGAAATCTATCTGGCTTTAAGACCAATTGGATTTAACTGTACTGTGTTCTCTGGTGAGAATAATATGCTCTCGGTCTCAGGTTATCTTTGGGGAGATTCAAATTCAAAATCACTTCATGAATTGGACCTTAATTCTTCATTTCGATTATTATAATTGTGTATCTTTGTATGCTACTTCTGCTCATTTTTTTTTTACAAGACTTAACCTTGATTTGTCAAACTGCAAACCAGAACTGTTGTAGAGAATAATTAAATGTCAAATGTGAGCTTTTAATATATCACCGCTTTCCATTATTGGTTCGATGGGACTCCAGCAACAACAGTTGGGAGTTTTTCACTTCCATTACAGAGTTGTTAATTGACCCTTTGCAAACAGTTTGATTGACAGGCAATCTGACCAATCATAACCCCAAATCTGCCATTTTGTCTGACAAAGCAGTCAGGGGAGTTTGTAGATTAGCGTTGGTGAACTTGAACTTCAAAAATTTTCATCCTTCTGATGTCCATTCATGCTTATTTGATGCTTTAAATGAACTAGTATGAAGAGATGGTTGGATCACGAGCCGATTGAAGGAGTCAGCGGTCTGTCACGACACATTAAAGAGACACTATCCGATATGTATTGTTTAAACTTCTTTAAAAAATTACGATATATTAAATATGAAACTCTTTCATTTGTCTGTCGACATGTCAGTGTCCTCTTTGCTCCAGGATGTATTTTTCACTGCGTGAGAACATGATGTGTGGCGTGAGAGCGCATGGCTTGTCAGACAAAGCAACAGTAACTGAAGGGGGCGGGTCTTTGCGAAGGGTTAATTGGGAGACTAGCTTAAAGTGAAAGTTTACCTCAAAAATTAAAACTCACCATTTACTCACCCTCATGTTGTTCCAAACCAAGTTGCCTTTCTTTTTTGCAACACAAAAAGAAGATATTTTGAAGAATGTTATTTTGGACCACATTGACTTTTGTTTAATTCGCAAAAACCTCAGAAGAAACTTATACATTTACGCATGAGTTGTTATGTGTGTATATTTGTATTTGTTTTTATTTTGTACGCTTATTTAGTTCCTTATCATTCTCCTGTCGGGTTGTAAGGATGTATATGCCACCAACGTAAGGGCGGAGAAGGAAGTGACAAAAATGAACGAATGTTTGCATTTGTGGTTACTGATTTTTGACAACTTCATTGATTTTGCTTGTATTATGAACTTAATTTAGAAATACTTTTGAAATGGAACTTTTTGCTTTTAATAAACAAAATAAATTTTGGAATGAAAGATGGCGTTTGGAGTGGAATGCATGCAAAATAGGCTAATCTCTTTACCCGAATCCACGGCCTACTACTGAAACCTTAAATAAGACCAAGATCTGTGAGTGCCCTCAATCTTTGCTCTTTGCAGCCATTTTGAAAGAAAATGTCTTCTTTGAAATGCTAGTGTATCAGAGAAAGAAAAGAAAAAAAGTGCTTTATAAAAGGTCATAGTGAGGGCTTACTGATGATGGATGCAAGATGGTAATCATTTGCATTTGAAATATGACTTGCACTCTATTCCAAAGCCTTTCCGACCTTAATGCCAATATTATTTACCTCAGACTAGCCCAGTGGTTTTTTTTGGGGGTTTTTTTTTTTTTTTTTTTTGCAGTTAAATGCAAATGGACTGCTTGATCAAACAAATTTTCGGGAAAGATGTTTGTTTTGCTGAAGTTTTTTTGTTATATATATATTTATATATAAAGGTTAATGTATTTCAGGGGTCTGCAGCAGACAGGCATTTCATCCTTTCTGTAAAATATACATTTTCTGATAAACTTTAAACTGTTTTATGATTGTTCTTTTGGCTGGCTGAAAGTGTCCAAATAATCATCTAATCTCAAATCACGCGGGGTAGACTGCTGTTATTCATCCGTTGTTTACTCTAAGGAAAAACATGCACTGTGTAATTCACGTTTACCGTTTTCTACAAATGACCTTCATTTTCTTGTGTTAACTCTGGACCCTTCAGTAGCCTGACTGAAAACATGCCCCTGTGTAGGTTCATCAGAAACCAGTGGTCTTTGAGGTCACTGCTATCTTCCTTTGTTACATGACCAAAGCTACAATCAATTGCTGGGATCTTTTCACAGACAGCTGAATCAGCTCTAAGCTTGTTTAATTCACAGGACAGTAAACTCCAATAATCGCTATTCCAATAATTTGTGCATGACTATCATATTAGCAAAGGTCACAGTGAAGAGCCTTGCTTCCTTGACTTGACTTATTGGTCTGTTGAAATACCCGAGCTTCAATTTCCATGCTGCTCTATACAGAGTTATTTTAGTTGAATTTATAATTTAGCTTTTTTCTCCATTATTTGCCAGTTTTTAGTTTTCACAATTCAGTTTTTTTTCCTTTTTTTAGCCTTAGTTTTTTTTAGGGCTGTCAAAATTTAATATATATATATATAATTTTGTGCTAGTCTTGATGGTTTGTCAAGAATAGTCTTTATGATGAAGCTTGACAGTTAAGATTAGTTTCCAGCCTAAAAGCTTTCCAAAACCTGCCCATTGCAAGAAACTCCCACCCAAAACATTCGCTGCCAAAATACTGTGATTTAATTTCCAAGTCACCCGAGATTGATAAGCACCATTTTTATCCCCTTAAAATAAAATATCGATGACAAAAAGAATCAATGTTTCAATACATTCAACAATAAAAGAAGAAAAACGCATCAAAACATGACAAATACATTAAAACAGAATATGTCCAAAAATATCCAAACAGGTAAACTATGCCAAAACAGCAGTCAAAGACTTTGCACATGCAAAACTGATTCATTGTTGAGTCAAACCTCTTCCAGCAGCTGCCAGGGATGAGTATACCAGTGTCCAGTCTGGACAGTTTAAAAGTTTCAGATGTCCTGGACTGGTCAGGCAAATGCGCACGCTGGACAGCAGTAGTCCCTTTTCTGACAGATTAAGTCAGCTGTTTTCTAATTGCAGAGTTACAGAGTAATATTTACAAAGAGCCTTCAAGTAATCTCCCACCACATTTTAAGAGTTGGGTCGCTCTCCTACTCATTACCATGCAACTTCTATTTAGCCAACTTTGTTGCAATCAAAATCTGATGAGTCATCACTTCTCACCAACACATGGCAAATTGATTAAAAGTCTCCCTCATTGGCAAAACTGAACTAAAGTGTAACGTCTACTTTTGGTTTTGTTTGTCATTGTCATGTTTCACGTTTATGTTTTGCTCATTTTGCTCCCTCATGTCATGCTTCCTTTGTTTGTCATGTGATTCTGCCATGTGCCTCCCTTGTTTCGTGTCATGTTTTCATTGGTTTAATCATAGTTCACAGGAGTTCCTCGTTAGTGATTTAGTCCCTGTGTATTTAAACCCTCACGTTTGCCATGTTCCTTGTTGATTATTGTCCCTGTAACCTCTGTGGAGGTTTGTATGTTATTCATGCTTTGCTAAGCCATGTGAAGACTTTGTTTTATGCTGGATTTGTTATGTTTAATTAAATAAACTGCACTTGGGTTCTCACTACGACCTGCCTGCAGTGGAACTCCATTTCACAAGGGTGGTGTTAAGGAAAAATGTGTTGATGTCTGCACCACGTTATTTTTCTGTGATACTTTCCATATTGTACATGTTTTCAAATTAAAATAACATGAATAAACACAGAAGTAAAGGGTTAAAAAAGACAGGTTTTTTTTTTTATAATAATAATAAAAAAACAGCCAAATTATTATCCACCAGCCTTATGCATTTTTCTCTGGTCCAACCTGGATAAAAGAAGCCCAATAGGATGGGAACTTGCCCAATCTGGAAATGGTGGTTAATCTAGTCCAAAAACTAAATGACAAAAGCCTATAAAAGTTGAAAAAAGTCTGTGACTTGTGTGACACGCACTTTATTCCAAGTCTTTTGAAGATACAGTAGCTTTGTGTCAAGAACAGACCGAAATTACCTGTCATGCATAACTCCGATATGTCGATAAACTTCCCTCAAAAGCTGACGTTTATCTTGAGTTAAGCCACAATCTGAATAAAAGGGTCACAATCGAGCTTTTGGAGTAAGTGACAGTTTTGGTATTACTTCATGAGTCTTTTTTTTCAGGGCCGTTAAATATTGAGGAGGAAGGCTGAGGTCCTTTGATCAATGGCGACGTTGTGCATGACAATTAGGAATGATGAATAGGCGTGCTCTCTGACATGAATCTGAGATCTTGAATAATTGATTTAAAAAAGAAACATCAGATGTAGGAATCCAAAAGTCGGGCCATCAGTGTCAGTGGGTGATCTATGGAGAGCAGACTAAGAGTCCATTTCCCTCAAGTCCACTGGGAGACTGTGAGATGAACGGCCTGGAGGAAGTAAGCAAAGAGTGGGTATTAAAGAAAGAAAGGGGCCGGGACACCTCTCTGTCTTTCCTTTTGTCTCATCTGGCCAGTTTTAAGCTTCTCTTTTGTATCACTTTAGGGAAACTGTTTAATAATTAATTTATTGATGCTTAACCCTTGATTTAACTCTGTGTTGAAAACCCAAACAACTTTAATGTTCCCAGTCAAAAATTTCCATTATTATTGAAATTGCTTGTAAACCGCTTGTTATGCTACATTATCTCCAAATATTATCACTTTGTACTTGGTGATAATATAGCATAGTGAGATATTTATGAGATATTTTTTGTTGGGAGGTCATTTTTGGATGGGAACACCACAACCGCAACTAGGTGGGGGAAAAATTCCTAAAAAAGTACAAAAATGATCCAAAAAGTTTTGGGAAGTTAGTTAGGAAGTTAGGAAAGTCAGGAAGTTTAATACAATGCGATAGAAACACAACCCGAAGACAACATAAGGGTTAAAAAAATAGAAAAAAAGTCCCACACACTTTGTTGTTGTTGTTGTTGTTGTTCATTCTTAACAGGATTCATGTACAAAATAATCCATATACGAATCGTTCCTATAGGCGTATCAGGGTCACACACGGGACTGTTCAAATGTAGCAGGTTGCATAAGGTCGAACGTACTTTACTGCTAGAAACAAATAAATCCCACATGCCTTTTTTCAAATGTATTGTATTGTGCAGTATCAGCTGTCCTGTGCCGAGACCCAAGACTTAAACAGTAGCAACGCTATTTTCGAAGACACCGTTTAGACTGCATTGCTTCATCACATATTTAACAAAAGGACCCAACTGCACTTTCCATGTACTCTTCAATATCTATTTTGATTGACAGCCATACTCAAGTGTCTTTCAGTATCATAGCAAGAAAAAAAGCATGAGGTCAGATCAATAATCTTTCTGAAACACAAATGCTGCCGATGGCTGGAGAAGGTCAACGCCTGCACACCATAATCTCTAGATCAGTCGTGATTTGCGTTTTATTCAGGAAATTACCTTGAAAACCAAACAAAGTTGCTCTAGAGTTGGTTAGATACAATGGAGGTAATGAAAAGGGAGAATGGGCCTTTGAATCAGTGCTGCTCTTCCCCTCTGCTCTACTTCTCTACCTTAAACTTTAGAAATCATTTCAAAGGTCTTGCACTCTGTGCAACTCGGTTTTTAGATTTAATGGATTTTATTGACCATAAAGTGTATTGAACGCAGTGCACAATGGAAAACTTGTATAAACTCATAAATATATTGAAGGTCAGATATTTTTTTTGTGATTAAACAAGATAAACAAATGTATTATTTATTTATTTATTTGTTTCCCAGAGGAGGATGAATTTCCTCTTTGAATCTTGGATCCATGAAGCATGGAGCTTTTTTTGCCATTGTATTCTTTGTGCTTGTATATCGCAAGTTATATTGGTTTCAGAGAAAGTACTGAAAGTACTGTATTTTAATGCAAACTGACTAACCACTCCTGTCTCGTAAGGCTTAAAGAGGCCTTAATGATCTACAGTTCTTGCTGTGTTGTATTATAATACAAACCAACTAATCACTTTTTTCTCGTAAAGCTAAAATGAGAGGCCTTAATGATCTGCATGAACTGCGTCTCATTCCTATAATGTGTCCTCTGCAGTGTCTGATACTACAGTAGATATGCAAATCGGCATTTTAGAATGTTTTCTGAAGTTTCGTGTGAAGCTGATGGCTGGAGTACCGATGCTGAAAATTCAGCAATAAATGCAGCCTTGGTGAGTGTTAAAAATACAGCAGTAAATAATAATGACAGAATTTACGCTTTTTAGGATTGTGCCTTTAACCTTACTCATTTAAAGGGTTAGTTAACCCCAAAATGAAAATTCTGTCATTAATTGCTCACCCTCATGTCGTTCCACACCTTCGTTCATCTTTGGAATTGAGATATTTTTGAAATCCGATGGCTCATTGAGGCCCGCATTTACAGCAAGCTAATTTACAGTTTTAATGTCCAGAAAGGTACTAAAAACATATTTAAAACTATAAAGTTCTTGTGTATAGTTCGTGTGACTACAGTGGTAAACGTTATGAAGCGATGAGATTTGATTCACGCTCAACCACTGATTCGAAACAAAAAATTTGTAAAGCTTCAAAGCTTCATGAAGCAGTATTTGAAATCGCCCATCCCTAGATATTTTTCAATGAAGTCGTTATTTTGTTTATTTGGCGCACAAAAACTATTCTCGCCGCTTCATAACATTAAGGTTTAACCACTGTATTCAGATGGACTCTTTTAAATATATCTTTAGTACGTTTCAGGGCGTTTGAAAGTGTACATTAGCTTGCTGTCAATGCAGACCTCACTGAGCCATCAGATTTGATCAAAAATATCTTAATTTGCGTTCCAAAGATGAATGAACGTCTTACGAGTGTGCAACGACATGAGGGTGAGTAATTAATGACAGAATTCTCATTTTGGGGTGAACTAACCCTTTAATATAAACCCAGGCAGGCTTTGATTTGAATCAGGTACAGTATGTTACCATGGCAGACTTCTGAACAAACAACAACAAAAAGTATTTCGATATCACTCAATTATTTTGCTCCTTGTGAGAAGGCTTGAAGAAATCTCCTGCTGAGGCCTTGCAGGTCCCCGCACTTTACCGACACAACATCTCTGACCTACTTCAAACATCATGTGCAAGGGGGAGAAAAGGATACAACACAAAACAAACACTCAAGCTACTCTCACCATCTTCTCGTACCGCTGATAGATGGTTTATTCCACGGGGATTGCGAGAAGCCACCAATCTGCTCTCTTTCTTCTGCACGTAAACACCTCAGAGACAAATATGAAGTCTCATGCTGTCTTATCCCACACCCTTCTTCAAACCTCTTTGAAAAATGCACAAACACCCTGTTTTATAGCAGTTTTCTGTGCCATGCACCTGAGGGAGATTTTACACTGTGTCAATTAGAGCGCGTAGGCTTGTGTGTTCCTTCTTCTTTACCATGAGGGAATAATTAAGACAAGCCTTCAATACACAGCGTTCCACATCATTCTCGGTCCTCAAGCTATCATAAATATTGATTTTGAGGAAAACTGCAAATTCCTGTCTCAAACTGCTGCAGGAGAATGAAGCAACAAGCTTATTTATGTACTTTTTTTATTTGTTAACCGCTAATTAAGACCTAATAATTGAGCAAATAGAGACATGCTGTGATTTTAAATATGCTTTGGGACAAAATCACTAAACAGTTGTACCACTTTTGAGTACTGTGTTTTAGCACAGAAAACATCAGCGATGTGGTCCGTCTGTTGAGATGAGTCTGCCTTGGACCCCGGGGTGTATCCATTTACAATGTCCTTTCAAACTCATTTGGATTCTCAAACTTTTTTGTCAGCCGAACCCCTTTAACGTAAAATGTTTGCCTGAGGTATCCCCCGAGACTTTAAGTTAATACTTCAGTCATTTGCAGTCCACGGTTCTCTGATATCGGTTTATTTTTAAAGTATATATTTTCATTTTACATTTTTATTATTTAATTATTTATTAGCATTTGAACCGCCTGCTTTACCCTCAGGAACCTTAGCTTGGGAAACCCAATCAGTTAGCTAGTATCCTTATGTGGTTCAACTTGCAAAATGTGAGCTCACTAAAAAAATTGCAAGAGGGTCTTCGTACTTTAATGCTTGGGCCCTAAAACATAATAAATGGATTTGATTATGTAATATTAAATGTATACAATTTAAAAAAACATTAAAGTCTGCAAAAAATGGAAGTTGCGATAGTCGTCAGGGAGTAAGTTCAGCAAACCCAGAGTATGTCCCCGGGTTAACACACAAGACCTTCTCAACCGAGCGATGAATCGAAGATTTACAATGGAAACAGACGCTAAGAAAAAGCACACCATTTTACTTCCTTCATATTCTTTTGTTTAATGCCGATTTACATAACCTACTCAATGTACGTTTCCACCTATTTGGTGATTGTGTAATATTTTTTTCAATCTTTTTATTGAATAAGTAATCTTTATTCACTGAGAATAAGAATTATATTGTCTGTTTGATGCTAAATATTTAATAAGATATCACAAATGTACTTTATTATAGAAATTGTAGTATAGAAAACGACCTGTTTTAAAAAGGAAAAAAAAAAAACCCCAGATCCATGTGTGAGATTACAATAAAATAAATTCATATATTAGAATTGAATAACTGTATAACTGTAACTATATAACAAATTTAGCTACATTATTAAAACTATATTAATTAAATAGCACGCATCTGAATACCTCTTAAGCACCTAACCCTGGATCATGAGCTGCTCCAGAGTAGCTTATGTTTAGAGAATAAGTTGCTATGGCTACTTACAGACCCTGAAAGTTACCTCCATTTTTGGAACCAAAAGTTGAGGTTATCGGCTTACATGCTCTTGAACATACCTGGGTATGTCACATAACCTGCTTTCTGGAATACCCCCCTGGTCTTTATTTTGTAATAATAAAAATTAAGAAATGACCATTTTGATTTCATGATGAAATTTGTTTAAAGATTTAAAGATCTTAATAAAGTAGTTCATAATTTGGGGATTTTTAATCAGACACTTGATAGAGAGAGTACAGTCGTGGCCAAAAGTTTTGAGAATTCCATAAATATTAGTTTTCACAAAGTTTGCTGCTAAACTGCTTTTAGATCTTTGTTTCAGTTGTTTCTGTGATATAATTACAAGCACTTCATATGTTTCAAAGGCTTTTATCGACAATTACATGACATTTATGCAAAGAGTCAGTATTTACAGTGCTGGCCGTTCTTTTTCAGGACCTCTGCAATTCGACTGGGCGTGCTCTCAATCAACTTCTGGGCCAAATCCTGACTGATAGCAACCCATTCTTTCATAATCACTTCTTGGAGTTTGTCAGAATTAGTGGGTTTTTGTTTGTCCACCCGCCTCTTGAGGATTGACCACAAGTTCTCAATGGGATTGAGATCTGGGGAGTTTCCAGGCAATGGACCCAAAATTTCGACGTTCTGGTCCCCGAGCCACTTAGTTATCACTTTTGCTTTGTGGCACGGTGCTCCATCGTGCTGGAAAATGCATTGTTCTTCACCAAACTGTTGTTGGATTGTTGGAAGAAGTTGCTGTTGGAGGGTGTTTTGGTACCATTCTTTATTCATGGCTGTGTTTTTTGGCAGAATTGTGAGTGAATCCACTCCCTTGGATGAGAAGCAACCCCACACATGAATGGGCTCACCTTTTCTTCTCCTGACAAGCCTTTTTCCAGATGCCCCAAACAATCGGAAAGGGGCTTCATCGGAGAATATGACTTTGCCCCAGTCCTCAGCAGTCCATTCATGATACTTTCTGCAGAAGATCGATCTGTCCCTGATGTTTTTTTTGGAGAGAAGTGGCTTCTTTGCTGCCCTTCTTGACACCAGGCCATCTTCCAAAAGTCTTGGCCTCACTGTGCGTGCAGATGCGCTCACACCTGCCTGCTGCCATTCCTGAGCAAGCTCTGCACTGGTGGCACTCCGATCCCGCAGCTGAATCCTCTTTAGGAGACAATCCTGGCACTTGCTGGACTTTCTTGGACACCCTGAAGCCTTCTTTACAAGAATTGAACCTCTAGCCACAATATCCTTGCCTGTGAAGCCATTTTTATGCAACGCAATGATGGCTGCACGCGTTTCTTTGCAGGTCACCATGGTTAACAATGGAAGAACAATGATTTCAAGCATCACCCTGCTTTTAACATGTCAAGTCTGCCATTCTAACCCAATCAGCCTGACATAATGATCTCCAGCCTTGTGCTCGTCAACATTCTCACCTGAGTTAACAAGATGATTACTGAAATGATCTCAGCAGGTCCTTTAATGACAGCAATGAAATGCAGTTTTTTTGGGATTAAGTTCATTTTCATGGCAAAGAAGGACTATGCAATTCATCTGATCACTCTTCATAACATTCTGGAGTATATGCAAATTGCTATTATAAAAACTTAAGCAGCAACTTTTCCAATTTCCAATATTTATGTAATTCTCAAAACTTTTGGCCACGACTGAGCAGATTAAACGTTGTTTCAGCCATTGGAATCAATTTGGGGTCCTAGGCGGACTCAATTTAACAGGACGAGCGAATTGTTCATGACATCATTGTTGTAGATATTTAAATGAAGTCATTACCATTCTTTATCATAAACTGGGCCGTGCTAATTGCATTTGTGCCATTCCCTAATTTCCACAGTACCGTAAAGTCTGGCTCTAAAGCAAAGCAGACATCACATATGCAAATAAACTGACATTTGTACCCTGTTGAGGTGAATTTGGTTTAACTCATGGGCCTTTTACTGAAATTCAAATGAGGAGACAGGAACATAATATTTACTGTGGAGTTTTAATCAGGTCAGTACAACAGACAAACAAATTCATAACACTGCAGTCAGGGAGTCAGGCTCTTTTGAAGTGACTAATAAAGTTACAGACTTAATGTTGGGGTGACCATATTGTGCTTTTCAAAAAAAAAGAGGACACTGCCGGGAAGGGGCAGTGGGGTCACTTAACCCCCTATTATTCTTTAATCATAAAAATTGAAATAAAATCGTTAACATTAGTTAATCCCTATTTAGTGCATTTGGAATAATTAATCTAAATATAAACAGGGCTGGGTGGGTTACTTTTAAAATGTATTTCACTACAGATTGCAAAATACATGCTTTAAAAAGTCATTTGGAACGTATTTCGTTATTTTACTCACGTTTAGTAACAATCTAAATACTTTAGAATCCTTAGGAATACAAAGTCAAAATTATGAGAAATAAACTGACAATACTGAGAAGTCAAAAATATGAGATATAAACTTGCAATATTAAGAAAAGTCAGAATTATGATATAAACTCACAATATTGAGAAAAGTCAGAATTGTGAGATATAAACTCAAATTCACTATTGCAAGAAAAAAAGTCCAATTCTGACTTCATAACTTGCAATTGTGAGTTTAAATCTTACAATTCTGAGAAAAAGAAGTCAGAATTGTGAAATGCAAACTCAAAATTGTGAGGGAAAAAAATAAATTGTGAGAAGAAGTAGCAGTGATGAGTGAATTATAAAATGACTCACAAACAACTATCACAAAACATGAAATGTGGATCATCAGGTCAAGACAGGACAGTTAAGTTGACATTTGGGCAATTTTTTAAATAAATTCAGTCATTTTGTCTTGTTCAGGACAGTACTAAATAAAATCAACAATTTTTATGATGCTTAAAGTTTTAAAATGTTGATAAAACTTAACTTAACTAAAACTTAACTTAACTAAAACTTAACGCTTCTTCAGACTGTCAGAGTCAGAGAATCACCAATTGCTGTTTAAATGACATTAAAACTCAAAGTAATCACTTTGGTAATCTAAAATTCTTTTCAGATGTAACTGTAATCTGATTAACACCCATTTAAAATGTAACTGTAATGAAATACAGTTACTCGAATTTCGTATTTTAAATACGTAACTAAGTTATGTAAATAAGTATTTTGTTACTGCCCAACCCTGAATATAAATATACTATACTGTCAAAAAGAGAGATGATGCTGCAATGTATATTATAAGAAAATTAAAGTGTTTTTGACTAGGTGTGCCTTGACTAAAGATTTTTTTTTTTTTGACACCCTCAACTTTACAGATAGAGACCATGTTTGCTTTCATTAACATTTTGTTGTTATTGTGAGTACACACAAATAAAAGTAGACTCTCCACAGATTCAAAAGATGTATCAGAGATGAGATGATCATACTTCACACAAACACTTAGCCCACATTTTTCTGGGTTAGTGTTAAAGTAAGCGGCCATGTAAAGTTGCGGTTACTTGCATGTTTCAGATGATAAGCCATATTTGAGGTTGATGAATGAGAGACAGGTGTTTGGATGTCCTGCCCAATGTACTAACAGTTAGTCGACTATTAGAGGGCCGCCCTATTTTGACCTCGGATGCATGTAAACCTATTGTAGGAGACGAAAAAAAAACACAATTATGAACCTTTAAAGATAGCACAAAAGAGGATGTATGGCCACCCTAATAATGTCAGGACACATTTGCAGTGTTCAAAGATTTATTTCATGTAGATTAGCGGGGTCTCGCATCTGATTCTTTGACAGTATCATTTATATCATTTTCAAGGTGGGATCCTCCTGCCACATCTGATGTTTCAAGATTCAAGAACGTTTTTACTTTGATTTTAGTTTAAGTTTGATCAAGGACAGTTCAGTATTTCCTATATAAGAACCGGAGAACTTCATGCGATGAATGCTGTCTTTGTCTCGATAACACAAAACTTTTTTTTCTTTTGGCTTTTGTAATTCATTTCCAGGGCCTTTTGGCCTTGAGGCACCTCCAAGCGAAGCAAGATTGTTTCATACGTGCTTCAGACAACTCACCCCACTAAGTTTATGAATCATTGAGCGCACTTTCCTCTTTTTGCTTTGGAGTGTTTCACTCTAAAGAGATCTTATGTTGTAAAACATGCACTCCACAAAGTATGCCCTATACTCCTCTCCAAGTGGGTGTTGGATTCTGATCTGGTTGATATAACCATAGTTACTGACTTCAAGATGTCAAGAGAGTGTTGTCATCATTTCAAACTTTCTGCAAAAATTGTAACAACTGTTTTGTTCAATATTGGACCCCACTGACTTTCATTATATGGACAAATAAAAACATGGACACCCTTTTTGAAATATCTTCTTTTGTGTTCCACACAAGAAAGCATGTCGTGGAGGTTTGTAACAACATGACAGTGAGTAAATGATGACAACATTTTCATTTTTACTTGAACTTTCCGTTTAAGGCGTTTTGCTACTAATGTGAGGCATGAAGAAATTGTGGGTAGCAGCAGCACCAGACCAGCATTTATCTGTGGAGCTTGGAAGCAAACAGCTGGCTCCTGGAGTTTGGACTGGTCTAGCCCAGATTGGCATGAACAGTGGCGACAGATGCTAGGAAATATTAGGAGCCCAAGAGATGAGAGACTGAAGGAAGGGTAGAGAGCGAAAGCTACAATAATGATAAAGCCAGTGGCATCCCAAAACACAAGCCTCACGATGTAAAAAAAAAAAAGAAATAAAAAAAATCATAAATGAGAAATCCAAACCCCAGATGACAAAACAATGAGACTCGGAATGGCATTGCTGTCGTAAGCATACATAATCGCCGTGAGAAACGGCTAATTGGATGATTTTTCTTTTAAGTCGTCCTTAGAGGCATATAAAGATGTTTCAAGAAAGACCTTGTTTCAAGTTTAAGTGGCACACAACATTGAAGGAACACAAATGTGATTTTGAACTGCCTAAAATAAACATGAGCCATATTCATAAGCCATACATTTTCATGAAGTCAGCCAGCACAAAAGGACTTTTAAAAAACACAGCTAGTCAAATGCTAATGCATTCAACTGCGCTAATTCAAAATCTTTTATTTATTTAATTTTTTCACCCTGCTGCCTTAATTCTACCTTCTGCCCCTTCATTGTGCTTTTGTGGTAGTGCATTAGTTACAAATTATTCTCATTTTGTCATATTCTGTGCTTCACGTCCATGCTATTAAATCCTTCATCTTTAGCAGCTGTATTTTGCTGAGTCACAGCCATTACATTATGGCACTAATGCTCTGATGAAAGCAGTGGTCAACAGGGCGGCGATAATAAAATTCAAGGTCTATGCTCAAAGTTCACAGGGACTCATAAACTTTTTTGTCATTACTCGTGGTTTCCTTTTTCCTCACACCATGCCAGCATGTCAAAACTAGATTGTTCCCATTATAATCAATGGAGGTGTCAAGACTGGAAGTGGCATGACGTAATGTACCTTCAGTTTTGCTCGCCGCGTTTCTGTTCCTAAAATGATCATTTTACGTGGGTAGCGCATCAGCACGGCTCCTCAGCGCGAATGAATCTAATGTTTTGAGGAGTAATGTTGTGTAGGCTGTCAGTCACCCCGATCACGTCAAACCGTGCAAATTATTATTGTTGTTATACTTTGGTCACAAATTATTAGTTAACGACATCAACCTTGCGTGACTTTGTGTATTTAGTGTTTATTAGCATTATCTAATTAGCAATATCTATCCGATAAACCATTAAAATGTCTTACCTATCCAGCAGAAAAAAAATCAATCTGTGTTCACGTCACCTTTCAAAAGCCCCGCCGATATTTTTATTCTTGTTTTCACGCTGGCCATGTCGCATTCCCTTGTTTGCTGTCAGTCACTTGCACAGTCCGAAGTCTTTTTTACTACTGGTGATTCAACAGTTGTCAATGATGATGGTCGTCTTTACCATTCTTGATTACAATCTGCCGTCAAAATGACAAGCTTAATTATTACAGCCGCTGTAAAAGAGTCTTCAGTTGATCCGCCACCTGCAGCGACTCCTTTATGTAAACAGACTTGACGTAATGACACAAAGGCAAACTCGTATTTCCCGCTGAAACCTACCAGTACCACCCAAATTAAAATAAAAAACATTATTACAAGCTTACCGTGCTAAGGTAAGGAGATAGGACACTGGCTGGTTATGTACTTGCTCAATGATTGATTTTGGATTATTTTTAATCAAAACAATTTACAGACTGCAGCTTTAAAACCAGACTTTTCAGTTTCAAGCAATTTCAGTTTGTAGACATTCTAAAGTCATTTCGATGTGATTTGCCGTAACGGATCATCGGTCACTAGTGTACATGCGAATAAAAAAAACCTTGTTAACAGTTACTCTTACGTGGGTGTCAATTACCTCAGTCACTTGGTCTCTTTAGGGCACCCTACTGGGAGAGTAATAAATATCTACCTCTCACCGTTTCATTACACTGTATGTTTCCCCTGCACCCCTTAACAACAGTTATGCCACTGCAGCCTGCGATTCCAGTCTTGGCAGTCTTGCGCATGGAGACCAGCAAGAGTCTTAGACAACAGCAGGATGAAAAACACCCTTTGGCTAGGCTCACTGTCTGCGCTCAAGTAGAACCGTGTTCCTAACATCAGAAATGAATCTCAGATTTAAGCATCAGTTGGGGAAGTCCAGTGCTTTATCTGTCCGATCTTGATTCGCTCATCTACACTTGTACTCTCAGTGGCTCTCACACATATTTCCAGCCCTTAGATATTCATGTGACGAAAGTGTGTGCAGGTTCTCCGCTCCAGCTGCTCTATGCAGCATTTGTCAGCTTTACTGTCACTGAAATGTCACGATGTAGTCAGTTGTGTCAAGAAAGAAGGAATAGATCTTGACACGACTGCCTCAGCATACGCCTGTAAAATTTCAAGAGATTTGGTTTGCCTACATTTCATATCCCAGTTGGCCTCTGAGAGAGAGTGGTTTCTGTTACTAATACAGTATAGATGTGGTTAGAAATGTAATGTTTTATTGTAGACTAACCTCTTCTATTTATCCATATCAAGGACAATGATGAAGCATTTTTGCATGCAATTTCATGCCCTATTTATAATTAGTTTTGGTTATTTATAATTTAATTATAACATGTATTCACTATTAACTAGTGAGGTAGTTTTTTAAGTTTAGTTATTGGGTATGATTAGGAATGTGTAATAAGGCATTAATATGTGCTTTATAAGTAACTAATAAACAGCCAATATCCTAGCAATCTGCAAACTAATAGGAAACTAGTAAAAAGTGATAACTGAACCCCAAAATAAAGTGTTACTGGAATGTTGCCAAATAACTTAAATAAGCTGAAGTACTAAAATTGCTCAAACTGAAATAAAAATAAAGACAAAAAGAAAAAAATGACATAAATACATAAAATAAAAAATAAAATAAAAAGACAAAAGCACATTACAAAATGACTCCAATTTAAACTAAAATTAAAATGTCAACATCAGATGTTATAAAGCCAATAATAATAAAAATAATTACTCATAATTAATAATAATATAGTGTATGGTTTGTGTGTGTGTGTGTGTGTGTGTGTGTGTTATGCTATATTTATGTGATGAGATTCTTTTTTAATTGATAATTTTGCCTGTATATGTTTCTTAAAGATCTATTATTTTTTATTAGTAGTAGTAGTAGTAGTAGTATTTGTATAAATTCAAATTTATTTCAAATATAATTTTATCATTTTGTTTATTATTTAATTATTACTGGTATTCTTATTATATTATATTATGTTAGTTGTATTATTTTATAATACTGTTTTATTTATTTATTCATTATGTATTATTTATCATCACATCATCATAACCTCTGAATTCCCAAAACCGCATCAGCACATAAAGGGGACGACTGTTTCTGTGTGCCTGCCATGCCAGCTGCAACTTTATTCTGGCAACACTCAACAACCAGCGAGAGCCGCACACAACACAAAGAGCCATTTAGATTGTACAAACAGGCAAAGAAACACAGCAGCAATCTCAGGATAATGAGATGATTGCAAACGCAGCTGCGGACACCCTTCTATTAAACGTGTGCTGCTCTGAGCATATTTCAGTCTCTTTGTTCAAACCCTCCCAAATCTAACAGATTAAGGAAGCATATTGAGAAATTAAAACCACCCTCTCTGTCTTCTCTTTAGACTTCAGTTGCACACAGTAACCACTCACATACAAGGTTATATCAACTGTATAGGTGCCTTTCTGTTCGGCTACAGTGGGCAGTCTTGCTTTAAGACGTGTGATGCGTCTCGCTCTCCCACTCGCGAGGCAGTATTGTCATACACACAAGCACGCCTGCACTCACACATGCTTGTGCACACCAATCAGTACACTGGGAAGAGGAGAGACTCGTACTGAGTGGCTTTCAATGGGAGAGAAGAGCTGAGAGGAGAGAGGGACGGAGCGAGCGCGCACGAGAGAGAGAGAGAGAGAGAGAGAGAGAAGTGTCGTCGCATGTGCAGGACCAAAAAGTAAAGAGGCAAATTAGCTTATTATCCCCCAAAGAAGCTTCACCTTCAGAGAGAAGCGTGAGGAGGCTGAGAAACAGGAGGAATACGTTGTTTCTCTGGTGATTTAAAGGTGATATGACAAGCCGCTCGTCCCTCAAATCCCAGCTAGTTTCTGACAGCGTTTCACAGCTGTGACGGGAGTTTCTGCTGTCGGGTGCCTGACTGTGTTCGGTGGATTGCAGCCAGGAGGACTTACAACAGAAGAGGGGATCAAGGGCAGGAGCGGGAACAAAAGTCTCCTCATCCCCAACCTCCCCCCTCCCCCCCTCCTGACCCGTAGATCCGAGCAGGAACTTTTGCTGGGAAGCTCTTTCCCGTGAGCTTGGATGGATTTATGACTATGTGCTGAGGATATTGGATGAACATTGACGGCAGGTTTCTTTAACGTTCTCCTGACGGAATCTCACAGGTAAGATTAGGTGCGATCTTTCTCGTGGTAGGATGCAAAAAAAGATTAGAATTTAATCCATAGGAAGTCAGCTCGCAAGAAAGTGTCAGGAGGTGTGTGCATTTTTGAAATGCAAAAACTTAGCCACTTTTAAGCATGCATTTTGTGAATCTCTGAGTCATTGATAATTTGCCTATGTGCTTATCAAAAATACTAAGAGTTGACAGTTTCAATACGGTGCAGATCCGATGAGCTTATAGGATTTCCCTGCCAATCCTTTCTAAGCTCCTTGCTGCTGCTATGACATAGGTGAACATAAGACAGACAATTTTTTACATTCAATAACACACACGAGCTCTATTTTGCACTAATAACATCAGCAATACAGCGCAAGAACAAATATAGAACAAGTATTTATATATATATTTTTATTCTGAGACTGAAATGTATGAAGCTACACAGAAATGTACAGAATAATAAAAATGAAAAATATTTATTATTTATTTATAGTCTCAAAAATGTCTACATTTAAGCATGTAGAGTGCTGGTGATCATGTGCAGGTGTGTCCGAGGACAGTGATGAACGTGCGGACCATAAAGTAAAGCATGTAAAAGCATCCAACCAGATGATTTATCATATCAATGCTTTAATTATACGACAGCTGCGAGCACAGACTCCCAAAGCTGTTCTCGATAACCTGCCGGAATCTCAGACACCATCTCATGGAGGAGTGACTTATAAAATGACCTGGAAAATGAAAGATATGTAACAGAATGCACCGTGTAGGTGTTGAGGTTTAAGCTGACCTTCTAAAGTCCAAGGTTGATATTTTTGCTTGACGATCATCTTCTTCTGTGTTAATAGACTTGATTGCATGTGCTAAGTCTCCTTTTATAGTTTTGAAGAAGACAGTTGAAGTTTTTAAGGCAGTTTGCCAGCCAGGGGGAGAATAGCACTCCTCTGGGAACAGTTCACATTTCCACAAAACTGTGGATTAAGGAGGCTTTAGTGGAGCAAAGGGGATTACAATGTGCTGTTAATAATTATATGCTTAATTTTGGGGCTTGATGAATATTCATTGGAAATTTCAATGTCATTTGAGGGTACTCTGAGTGATGATCTTGCCTGTCAGCTTGAAGAATAAAGGAAAACTCAGATGTGCAATCCATTAATTAAACACTGTTTGCCATTTAAAGTGATGGAGGTTTTTTTTTTTTTTTTTTTTTTTTTTTTGGTAGTCAGATGATGTCAAGGTGTAATTTAAAAGTGTTAATGAGATTACAAATATCGGCTTTTGGCTTGTAAATTTAAAGTTACAGAAGACTTGGAATTTATTATTGTTAAATGTTTGGTTGTTATTAGTGGATTATTAAGTGGCATGTTGTTTTGACCCTAATTCTGTGTTATTATATATGAAAGCAGTCTCATTTGGTTTGTGTTCCTGTCTTGCACTGCTGATCTATCCAAGGTTATCAACTAGTTATGAGAAAACTCACAATAACACAATGCAAAAAAGACTAATTCCTTGATTAATTAGTGTGCTTGGTAACACCGTATTTTGCAGTGTCCTTATTGCATGTTACATGTAGTTACTATAGTAATATCTATAGATTGTTACATGCAACTAACCCTGAACCAGTTCCTAACCCAATAGTAAGTACATGTAGTTAATTAATGGTACTTAATGTATAATTACATTGTAATAACATGGGAACCTTAGCCTAGTTTACTTAACCTGTTGATTTAAAACTGCATCGTCATTTTTTTGAATTATTTCGACTTTAAATAAAAGTTACGATGTGAAATAATGCGTGTTAATGCCGCAATATTCACTAAAGCTGAGGGCTGGAATCGGACGGCGTTGTAGGTGTGTGTGTGTCAGACAGAATAAACATTCTGCTTTTATCTTCTCTCTTTGATGTCTTTTCTCTTCAGCCGGTGCTCCTGCCATGTCCTGGCTTCTGTGTCTGTGGATAAGTGTTAGCTGCTTACTGCTGTGCCACGCCACTTTGTACGAGACCATCCAGCAGCATCATGTGACCCGTCCAGGCCGCAACGCCATACAGATACTGGGTCAGTGTCTCGTTTAAACCGTATGTTCTTTTCCATGAAGTCGGTGATGTGTTTATTTCCTTCTCTGCTGGTTGTGGAGGTCTATGTGTTGTAGATGTGGTTGTCTGCTCATTTAAGAAGACATATGAGATTGATGGTGCATAAAAGAGTTTAAATGCATAAAGCGCTCATTGCAGGGGTTAAGAAACTTGGTGGTAGGCTTGTTATCCTCTTCTCTTCATGTGCCCCACCTTGGTCGTATGTTGAAAAGAGATTTACGTAGGAATCCAGCTCAAGACGCTTTGTTCTCGCTATCAACGAGTGGCTTGTAAGGGTTTTGCATCGTAAGTTTTCCAGAGTGCCGCGGTAGAAATATTCCGTGTGCGTATGTGTGTGTGCGAGACAGGCTTGGGGCTAAACTCTCCTATCAGCATGCTGTGAATACGAGCAGCTTTGATCACAGAGACTCTGGTGGAAATGACAATTTACGTCTATCGCCTGCTCTATGGAAGTATTTGGCAATTAAGCAGTGTTTCGCTAGGAGGGTTGGCGGGAAGAGAGACAGCAAGGTGGGTCTTCCTTCAACACTAAGTATGCAAATGGAAGCGATGTGGCATACTTTCAACAGTGGAGCAGGGATACAAGAACTCCAAAGCAATTTAGCGCATACTCATTAAATATTTGCAGTGTCTTGTCCTTATAGATTATGTAGTAAATTTGTTTGTTACTTCATTACTATGGATTTTGCGTCTAGGGTAGAAAAAAGATGCACACCAGGAGTCCGATTGTTGCGTTATCTGATTAGCGCCTGAATTACAGTGAACCTAAACTCATTTAATTTTAATTTTTACCATCTTCAAGTCACCGTACATATGCGAAAGAGCCTCGTATCGCAGAGAGCACTTCAAGCCCATTAATCCAATACAAGGAGAGAAAAGTGTGATGAACGTCAGAAAGACCCGAATGAATTTTAAACACAATTCTTCTAGGTTTTTATCCAGCCCAGCAGAGCACAGTGCCAGAAATGTACAAGGATGATTGTGCCCCATAGTAAGTGTTCGCTGAATTATTTAAGAGGTCGGATGAACAACAAAAAGAAATCACCCCCTCCCCGCTCCACGGTGTATGGAAAAGTTAGACAAAACCGCATGTGTGAAATCACATCTCTGGTGTTAAGAAGGCCGAAAAGGGCTCGGTAATGGAGGGTTGTAGCTTTTAAACACACACCCACGCTCGCATGCATCCATATTGGAGCCGCTGAAGATCTATTCTCTTGTTTTGCTGAAGTGGTTTTACGCATTTGTTTTTTTTTTTTTGGTTTTTTTTTTTTAGGGAAACCCAAGCAGATGGGTTGAGAAGGTGATGGTGGGTTTCTAACCTGCTATATTTCTCTGTACAGGCAATATGGGCCAAATAAGTAGGCAACACCAACCTTAGCAAACATTGTATTTCGATCACATTTACTACAAAAACAAAACCAGACCAAACTTCAACTTTTGTGTGTATTATTTAAGAGTTGAAGGGTTAGTTCATCCAAAAATGAAATTTCTGTAATTAAGTACTCACCCTCATGTCGTTCCACACTCGTAAGACCTTCATCTTCAGAACGCAAAATAAAATATTTTTGATGAAATTCGAGGGTATTTGAACCACACATTGGCAGCAACGTAGTTGCACCTTTTGAAATCCAGAAAGGTATTGAAGACATAAAATATGTGACTACAGTTAAGCGACGAGAATAAAATTTGTGCGCAAAAACAAAACAAAAATAACGACTTTATTTAACAATTTGAACTGTTGTCATACACAGTTGACTTAGTCAGCGCAGTGCTGGCTTCAGTGTTTACGCCTGAACGCCGGCTCAGTATTGGCCGACACGTGAGCAGTACGTCGCATGCGTGTAGTGAGTAACATAGTGAGACTTTCTGATTGAATCATAATTCAAAGTATGATATTTTTGTATGAGGTTCTTGTAATATACTGAATCTGTTAGAAGAACCAGGCTTAATGAGGTTGTTTTGTGTAATTCCTTTATAATGGCAAAAGTGCAAAGACATGGAACAGGCTAATTAGATGCCACTGAGCTCCTCAAGCCTTCCCACAGAGGCTCTATTTTGTTGCTCACTGAATCAACAAACATCTAAAGCTGGGTGTATCTGTAGCATTGTTAATGAGCTCTCTTGATGTCAGGTCTGCAGACAGAATTGGCCACCCTTCTGTATTACCTGCTAACTTCTGCCATCTTTGAGTCTGTATACTTCGAATGTAAGAGAATATCTTAACCTGCATGAGTAATGGTAACTTATTGGATGGAGAGTTTTGGCGAAGGTTTTCTTAAGACATCTACACTGCTTGTCAATTGTGAAGCGCACAAAGTCATTCAGACAAGAAAAATGAAGTCTGATTTGATGTTCTCTATATTATATAAAACCTGAAAGGTATTGAAGTTTATTATTTATCTTCTTTTTTTTAAAATCATTTTTACTTACCAATTTTAGAAATAAAGTTTATTTTATATAAATATATATATATATATATATATGTATGTGTGTGTGTGTGTGTGTGTGTGTGTGTGTATAAATTTATTTAGGTTCCCACGTGTGAAAATAAACAAGTACTTTGACTTAAGATTTTGATATACTGACTTGTCTTTGAAATAATCATTTGCACAGCAGTTTTTTTTTTTTTTTTAGACTATGATTAATACCTGAATTAAAATTGGTTTTGTAATTCTAAAACTCTCTCTAGTTTCATTAAGAAGACCTTTTAACATAAATAGACTTCCTTTGCCTGGAGAGAGATCTAACATTTTGAAATTTATATATTTTTTTCTATCTTGCCCCTCTTTTTATCCATTGGCGCTATTATCCGGCAATCAAAGCCTATTAAAACAAGTATCCAAGATTAAAAAATGAGACTGAGTAAAGGAAAGCAGAGCATGATTCATTTTGAAAAGCTGTCATCATTTATTTAACTGTGAAACACCCCCACCAATGATATTCGAGGACAAACACTTTATATCAATGCCAAAAATGCTTCTAAACCCAGATAGAAGAGAACAGCAGCATATTACTATGTGGGTTAGACAGAAGGGTTTCAGTGTAACCATGAGCAATTGTATTTCCTTAATCAAGGTGGATGTTTAAGTGCCTGAGCCAAAATCTTCAGATTCAGGCTGATGTCTTTGGTGCTGAAAATATGGTTAAGGCAGACATTTATCTATCTACGTTTTCTATTAATGACCATCTATTATCAAAGACAAACTCAATATTGTAGATGTTATGCTGAATAATGGAGAGTGTTTTATTTGTACTCAGGGAAGAATAACCGACTTAAATGTTTAGTTTAATTTATTATAGTTATGGCAGAACATTGGTTGCTGAGCGTTTGAGATGTGATGCCTTTCGACACATCCTGATAACATTATCTTTTACTCTGCCCTATTTATGTGACCTAATTATCATGCAGAAAAGGCAAATCAGGTAAATCAGATTTTGAATGTTGAGTTTTGGTGCTCATGTGGGCAATGCAGGTTTGAGTCCAGCCTGCTACACATCCTGATACAATTTCTTTGTTTTTCTTTTTTTATAAAGAGGCAAAAAACAATAACAAAAAAGTACCACCCCTTTTAGCTCACCCAGTCATCATGGATAAAAGGCAATGAGAAATCAGATGTTGAGTTTTGATGCTCATGTGGGCAATGCAGGGTTGAGTCCACCATACTGTGCAATACATCCTGATAACATTTCCTTTTACTCTTTTCGGTTTGTTTTATTTCATTAGATTTTTTTTTTTTAAAGGGACAAAAGTTTATTTGAAAAAATATACGTTTGTGTCGGTAATGCAAACTCACACGGTCAGCTTAAGCTGCACAGTTAGCAGAATCATTATTTGTCTGAGAATGATGGATACAGTAGTTGTCAGGTCAGAGGTGTCTCTGTACAAGTGTAATCCTCCATGCAGTTCAGGCATTTCACAATATTGTAGAAATCGGCTTACCTCCTATAACAGGAGCTTGACATGAATACCAAAATGGATTTGGTTGCTTTTGAATTCTCTCTCTGTCCCCCAAAACCCTTTTTTTTTTTTTTTTTTTTGAGAAACGACCAAAAGACCCTCCCCCCGTCACAGCTGAGGCTTATATTGAGTAACGAGTTGAGTCGCTTCACTGCTCCATCACCTGTTCAGGCACCGGCTCCAAGCCGTCTGCATCCCTTGAGCCCGAGCAGGACGGGCCCCCGCCCGCGTTCCACTCTCAGCCGAGATTGATGGCGGTCCGATTCCGGGCAGCCAATTCTGGTCTCTCAAGGAATAATCCACTACATTGACAGATGAGCAGAATGTGACATGACACAATCCCAGGCTGCAGTGTTTCTCTTCCTCGTCTTTCTTTACCAAATCAAGACCCTGGCCGTTCTGGTCTTGGCCGGATACTCTGACCGCCACTGAATATTTTCCCGATCGGCTGGTGCTGTAGCCCAGCAACAGAGAGAAGACCTAGCCTCATCTCTTTTCTCATTTATTCGCTTGCCTTCAGAACGGCCCTGAGAATGCAAATTACCAATATCATAGGTGCATGTTGGGTCATAGTTTGGTTTCACCTTAGTCACAATTGTCTCCTGTTATACAACCAATGACGGCTGCAGATTATGAATCTCGCTCTCGCTGAAATGCTCTAGCCTTCCTTACCTTCACTAGTTTCTAATAATGCAATAAAAAAAAACTATATATATATATATATATATATATATATATATATATATATATTAATATTTTAATCTAATTAATCAGAAATTAATTGTTTTTTTTATTAATATAGAATATGAAATTATTATTATTATTGAAGACAGATTCCAAGGTAGGAAGGCATGAAGACATGACAGAATCCAAAGTTAACGTCATTTCCTGCCTCCTGAGAGACCTTCATCTGTGTATATATATATATATAAAACCATGAACCTAGGGCTGAACGTTGAGTTTTGGTGCTCATGTATAGGCAATACAGGTATAGCCTATGTTTTTTTTTTTTTTTTTTTATGAGAAATGTTACTATCTCTTCTAGTTACAATAATTTTGTCCAAATGAATGCAGAGAATAATAGTAGTTAGAGATGTTTGTTCGGCTATTTTATTGTGAATTAATCAGATTAATTTCACACCTACTTTTAATTGTGGCAAACTAATTAGAAGGGGGAATTGATGACAAAACCAAATTCAATTACATGCAGCTCACTGGAATGGCGTAGTAATCTGATTTCTTAGCAAATTGGATGATGGAGAGGTTTGATTGGTCTGGCTGGGGTGATTTACACTCACACGCTCAAATCCTTGCACTGTCATCACAACAAACCTGATTTCGCTTCATCATGCTCTGCACGATGACCTTCATGTGGCTCACACGGTCTCTTCATAACTAAACTTTCTCAGCTTAAGCAGAAGCCTAATGGCTAATCTGGTACTGTTTAAGAGGCATTTACATCATGATTTTCGTCTGTAGTTATTATGTTTGCAACAGTTAATCTGGTTGGGCATTAAATGTAAACTTTCTTTATTTCTTTCTTTCTTTTTGTCTTGCTTTTGTGCTTTCTTTTGCATTTTTTCTTTCTTTCACGCATTCTTCTGCTCTTTCTTTTCCTTGCTTTGGTTCATTTTGTACTTTCTTTCATTCTTCTCTTTTGCACTTTCTTTCCGTATTTCACACTTTCTTGCCTTCTTGCATTTTCTTGCATGTCATCTTTTGCTCTTTCT
>CM074299.1:3864637-3897137 GCA_037194245.1 Opsariichthys bidens
TATTCATTTTCAGACTTACCTTTAGGTTTATTAAGACACTTCTATTTATACAGTTTTGCCAATAAATGCTTGCAGTGGAACAATGCACTTTATATTTCTGTACTTTAGTTGTTAAAGGTATGTATATGATGTATAATATTCCTTTGTATAAAAGTTAAAAAGGAGCAAGACTTGGTTTTCGTCCTCAACTAAATGACCTCGTCAACAAACATACCCTTCACCTCGGGCCCCAGTGGTCATTACCTTCTGGAAAGCTTTTCCCTAGCCTCTATCCCTATTGTTTTACATAGATGACTTGCATGCATCACTGTCTAGTTTTTTGCTGTTGGATCACAGAAACACAGCTCTGAGATTACTATGTGCTTTCATGGCCGATTTAGCAAAGCTCACTGCGGGTATTTAAAAGAAGCATTATTTATTAGAGCTGCCTCAGATAGACACTGAGAGGCTTGTGCCGCTCCACTTTTCTCTTATCGTTTTCTATAGTGACCTCCGCCCAAATGTGTGGCATTCTTTTGAAACACACTCCAAGAATATACCATTTCACCATTACTGACCCTCCTGAATACTGCTGAAACTAGTCTAAACTGGGGTGCATTTCCTGTGCAACATATTATATATATTTAAATGGAATATAGAATGTATCGAATGTTAGCTTGCTTATTGTGTCCAAAACTGTGTCAGTTCACTGCACACTAATAAGAAGCTACAGCGGGCAAAGGAACTTTCCCCAGGAACTTTTGAGGTGGTACTCGGTGTGTTTCGTTACCAGGGTCTAAATGAAGTTCCGGGTGAAAATGTCTCCCCTCAAAAAGTCCCTGCTAGCGAGGTAGTACTTTTTAAAAGTTCAGGAACTTTCGGGGGTGGGACTTGGGCGCTGAACATGCTGACTGATTGAGTTCCCGCAGCATTTAATTTCAACCACCATTTTTAAAAGTCTGTTGCGGTGCGCGCAGTAAGAGTTGTTTGCTAACAATGGAGGTTAAAAAATACGACCGATTGACTGATGATGAGGTTCAGGCTTTATTAAGCTTATTTGCGGAGGACGAAATTCAGCAAGAACTGGTTAGTAGTGGTGTGCAGTCCTATGTCACCGGACTAATTTGCCTTATCTTTACTTAGACCCCGATTGAGTTTCTGGGACAAATTCGGTGGAAATGAGGCTTATGAGGTTTCAAAACACGGGTCAAGAACTGTAATTTCAACCACACAAGTTTGCGATGCTGTTTGCGAATGTTTGTTCTGGGAAGTACCAAACTATGTTGGTAAGACAGAACTTGTGACTATAGTTGTTAGGGGTGTGAATCTTTGGGTAGACAGTGCGATTCATGATTCAATGTTTTATGATTCAACTCAAGAATAAAAGAGTGTCCATGAAAGTTCGCAAAGAGCGCAGCGCATGTCTGTGAGGGAGAGCTATGAGGACGCGAACGAGAACGCTTTTGGGAAACTATTTTGAAGGTTTTAGAGGAGTTTTGTATTCAGACCAACTTGGCCAGGTGAATAAAATGTAATACTAGTCATTAGCTATCTATAAGTACAAAGTCATGAATTAGTTGTTCAAAATTTCATGTTTCAAAATGAAAGGATTGGTATTTTTCCCCTCATCTCTATTTCCCAGAAGTCTGTGTTTGAGGTATTACATTAGATCAGAGCAGTGGGCGTCACAGTGGAAGGGAGTGTATAATATCTTCCCTGTGGATGGAAAGGGCACAGAGAGCATTGATTACCGCACTAGCAAAAAAAAATAATAATACAGGCCCTGAACTCTCATAAGCTGAAAACTCTCGAATGCGTATGTGACTCATGGTATATATCTTCCCTTTCACTGCCTGTCACTTCCGCCGTATTGTTCGTCCATTCCGCCGAAGCGAGGATGAAGCAATTATAGTTTTTTACTCTTCGCTGGAGAGGGCAAAACAGGATGGCAGTTTGCGATCTCTCCAACTTTTTTTGAATACATTTAAATTGTCATGCCGAATCCAAAAGCCATGAAGGCTGGAGAGGGTACCGGGGCTGGACGTGACAGTCGATTGTGATGTGTTTATGTGTGTGTGGGTTTAGTACGGAGAGTTGCGGAGGAGGCAGGGAGGAGTTCTCATTAAGGTGGTGTGTGTTTGTGTTGCGTGACAGGTCCTCGCCTCTGCCTGACACTGTGACACTTTCTGTGACATGGAGGAACAGAGAGGAAGGCGAAAGAGAGGGAGTGAAATAGAGAAAGAGGGAGAAGGTAGCAGCTGTGGATGTTGGTAATATGCCTTGGAGTGGCGTTCTCAGAATTTTTTTGTCACGCACAAAGGTGCCATTTTGACATCAAGCGTCATGCTTGAAGAATGGCTCTGTATGGCTGTGCAGCTGTATCTTAAAGACACCTGTGAGTTATATATATATTGTATGCTATCACTGCACCCTTTTTTTTCCCCGGGCTCCTTCCATATTCTTGATTGGTAAGTCCTCTTATAACATTTTTCGTCCATGTCTCTGCAGTTCAACACAGTCACAGTTCAGTTTCCATAAGGTGGGGTCCAAAAGTCTATGATATTATCTGGGTTAATTTGAGCCTTTTTTTTTTCTGGATATACTAATTTATTCAAATATATTAGAAATGTTATGTTTGGAGAATTCAGACATGTTTTTAGTTTATTAGCATATTTTTTATTTATTTTATTTTATATTATTTTCTAGACACAAAATATACAAAAATCAATACAAAATATTTCTTAGACAAAAAGATAAAAAAAATATGTTTTACAGGTTTATAACATACAAAACTAAAACTTTTGCTTGTCAAATTAAATTCATGTAGTTCAAACAACATGCAGAAACAGAAAAATAAAATATGAAGTGATGTCATAGAGAAGAACCTCATGTTTGTTTCATAAAATATCAAATAATTTGACCTTTTTATGACAAGACAATGCCATATTCAGGTTCAGGTTGTATGTTCGTCATGTTCCTAAAAACCTAATGATATTTATAATAATTGATGATATTTGTTTAATAATGGATGGATATTTGTTAGAAAGTTTATTATTTTATTATTATAAAAATTTATTTAATTAATTTATTTATTTATTTTACATGTCCTCCGCATTCTCAGGCTTTTGTACCCTACTTTACATCAAAACCAAACTGCTATACATAGTTTTACACACACACACACCCACACACACCCACACACACACACACACACACACAGTATATTCTCTCCCCCTACACCACCCCTCCCCCTAAACCTACCCATCACAGAAAATATTCTGCTATTTTAGTTTTTCAAAAAAGATAATTCTGTATGATTTATAAGCTTCCTCATGGGGACCAAAAAAATGTCCCCACAAGATCAAAATTTACTAGTATTACTATACCTGTGGGGACATTTGGTCCGCACAGTGTAGGGAATACCCGCCCACACACACATATGTATATGTATATATGATATAAAATTAAACCTGTCTAGCACTCTTCATAGCACATTTGAGATGTTCTCCATTACATTAATAAAATCCTCCCCTTGTCTCGGTGCATTACTGAGGCACGTGAGGTCTGTCAGCCACGGCTCCTTACTCTCGTCCGTGGCTGCTCGCATGCAGGGGTGTGAAGAATTACTGTTCCACTGGAATTAGCCCGAGTACCACTTCAAGTCCGAATCAATGAACGAGATTTAAATTACACTTAACAGATGAAAGCCCCTTCACCTCTGATAGCACACTCTACCCAACGACTACGTAATGGGCAAACGCTCTGAGAAGAGGCGGGCTGGTTGAGTATAAGAGCCCATTCCGTGGTTACTGTGCACAGTTTTCACTCTTGCATCAAGATATTGTTTTGTACTTCCTGTGTGGCTATGAAAACACATGTGTATCATCACAGATGCACACAAAACTTGGAGAATTTTATTAGATTGCTCAGATCTGGCTCTTTAATGGGAGACTTGATGTGTTGTCAGTACCAGTATCAATCAATCTATCTATTAGGGCTGCACAATTCTTACAAAAATCATAATCGTTGATTATTCCAGTGAAATTGAAATAAAAACACGCTGAAAACTATCTTCCTGATTTATTATTATTATTATTATTATTATTGCTTTTCTATGGCATTATGCCTCAAATGTCAACTGTATATTGGTTTGGTTTCTTCTTTAAATAATAATAATAATAATAATAAAACCTATGGGCCATTTTCCTGGTTGCATTCGCACCGCCAGTAGGAACTCTGAAGTGACGCTTGTTGTGACTTTTATTTTGACATCATGGGACATTTAGATTTAGACCGAGATGGAACAGGTCTCAGCAAAATTTTCCGGGATATGGGTAATTGTAATTGTGCAAATAATCCATGTTTGTAGAGTTAGTTTGTGGAGTAAATATATAGGCTGTACATGTACATGGCTTTTAAAAAATGTCTGGTGTTTCATGTGCGTTCAACGAATCAACGTAGACTTACGTCAACGGTAAAAAAAAACTCCTTTTTTCCTCGGTTAGACCTTTATACTCTGAAGTAATTCTCCTATCCCAACATAATCTAAACACACCTCTTAAGCAAGCAGAATAATGTCGATCTATCGATCGGTCGATTTCGATTTATCTGTCATTCTTTCTATCGATCGTCTGTTTGTCTACCATTCTGTCTCTCTGTTTTTCTATATCAATTCTTTTATTCTTCATTTTTCTATCCTAGTATCCTCTACAGATATATAAATTCAGGAATTCATCTGGAATTCTAAATTCATTTCTAAATTGTGCACCGAATCCTTTCATATCCAAAGCAAGGTGGTTCTTTCGTCAAATGGAGGAGATTCTGCATTAATCGGGTCATGGCGAGTAAAACGATACCAAAGAAACAGACTCGGATTAATTGGTTTAAAGGCTGCGCTGACGTTTACATCGTTTAATCCCAAAATGGCCCTCATAAAACGATGCCCGCGTATGTCTAGAATTACATCTATTGTTCCGTCTAGTTTTAGAGGAAACATAAGCTCGGATGAGTTGCAGTTTTGGCCTGAAATGCTAGCTGGTATTTATTATTCAGGATCGAGTGTGATAGCCGTGGGGCCAAAGAACAGAGTGCTTGGAGGCTGCAGCCAGGACCGGCCCAGAGAAGATGCACAGGATCAATCCCTGAAAAAATGACCAGCATCTATCATTATTTGCAGATGCGGCTCTTGGGAGACGCAGAGACTCATCATTGAGGGCCGTGCTGTTCGAGCATTTACATCTGTCTGCGTGTGTGCGTGTGTGTTTGTGTCGCTATGCAGACAGATGGTCTCCATTTGGTCAGGGAGGGGTAGTAATGGCAGAGGAGATGGTCTAAACGAGTTCCTGTCACCAGGACTCATGAGTTGGCCATCATCTCAGCTTCCCCCTCCATAAATATGTTAACATTGTTAAATGGGCCACGGTCTGCAGCTGCCCAGCTGAGGGTTGCGCTGCCAGGCACATTGGGCGCAGTGCCATCGACACATTTTAGAGTGGGCTTGTGTCAAAATTTAACACCTGAGGGTCTCTTAAAACAATTATATATATATAGATGATAGGTAATACTGCTTGTTTGTCAAAGGTACACTCTTAAAGGGGTCATGAGAAATCAAATTTTCCTTGGTCTTTTGACATATAAGTGGTATTTGTACCATTAAACATCCTTCAAGTTTCATTGCTTAAAGCAGTCCTCATCATTATTAACAAAAAACAAAAGCATTTATTTAACCAAGCTCTAAAATAGCTCCAAAAAACATCACAAGGTCGAAAGTCTAAGGAACATTTTAAAAATCTAAAGAGCCTTTTTCACCCTTTTGTGGAATGGAATGGAAGTTTCCATTAAAGTTAAAGGTTCTTCACTGAACCCGAGATGCCAATTAAGAACCTTTATTTTTAAGAGTGTAGAAGGTAAAACTTTTTCTGTGGAAACAATTCCAGCCTGTTGCCCGACTCCAGATGTTCTTCCGTTGAGCACGTACAATGGATTATATCACATTTGAGACCATAATATTCCAATAGCATGTAAACAAATGTCAATGTCACGAATGACAGTCTTATTAAAATCGCTGTTATTGCACATTTAGCCGTTTAGGCGATGTGTAATGGTTTATATTCCCGGCTTATCTTGACACACTCGCAAATCCATTTTTGAAGGTTAGATTTTAAAGGCAAGAAAAATTCCACTCTTATCACCCTTTTTCTTGGTCTTATGAGATGTTAGATTACACGTTTTACCCTGAGCGATAGACAGAAACTAATCTGCGCAGCTTGTAAAAAAAACGCACTCGGGCCATAAAGGCGACAATTCCACGGGCCTAAATCATGATATTAGTTCCTTAATGGCCCGATATAAAGCTGTGTATGAGAAAGATGCCGCCCGGCCCTGACGAGAACGCTTTGAGATCATTGCGAGAGAGCTCACCCGTGACACATTGAAGGAGACCTGTCAGTTCTGGAATCCTCGTTCATTTTTATCTCCGCAGATGAGTCTTGTATTTGCCTCGTAACTGAGGCACTTTCAGGTTAACTGGAGGCTTAGTTGCAGACTGCATATTTATCAATATTGTGAAGACAAATAGGTGAGCAGAACTGCTGTCCAAGCAGTTATGAAGCACTTCTTCATTAATCTTACACTCTAAGGTTATCTTTTAGCCCTGTGCGCGTGTGATTTCCATCTGTGCGGCTCTATGTGGCTGTGTGTATGTGTGTGTTTAAGTGTCACAGGAGCCCTTTGTCTTTCAGGCGGCGTGAAGAGGAGCACTATTATACTCCATAAATAACTGTGCAATTAGCATTTGAATGGTAAAAGAATTCATTTTCAATGCTTTCAAATCACACGCTGACAAATTAGCAGTCATTATGTGTCACTGAATCCTAATTGACTGAATCCATTGATGAAACCGGCGTATTTAAAGAGCCAGTCCATCCACAGAATACTCTGGCAGTTAGATGGTAGCTTCAAGGTCATGGATGATAACTTCAATCCAGTCTGAGTGCTACAAACTCAAACTTTAAAGTCGGCATGAGACGAAAGTTGCGATAATATGTTCTTCCCCATTGTGACATATGTGATACCCTTCTCGAACAGGAAAAAATGTTAGGCGGGACTTGATTTTGTCCATCTGGAATTGATTGGATCTTTGAGGTTTGCTTTTACTGTGATCTCATGCGATTGACAGGTTGATCCCGCCCTCATTCCAGTAAACACATAATCGGAGAAGAGAAGAGATGTCGTTGCAAGAGAGAGACGTTTCTGATTAAAGATTACAAGGGCACTTGAATTAAAAGCCATATAATTTATATTAATGATGCATAATGTACAGTCATTTATATTATATTATATTATATTTATTAAAATTCTTGCTTATCATTATTTATATGGCTACCTTCCCCAAAATATGAATAAATGTACATGAAATATTGATTTGAGTTGCAAAGTTGTCTACTTTGGGCAACAGTTTACAATGTCCTATGGGAAAGTTTAGCTTTAGCTTCTATAGTTTCATGTTATGTCAATCCATCAGAAATTGATAATCAAAAACTCTTTTTTGTGAAGTAATTAGAGAAACATAACTGGAAAATGATATGAAATCATACCCGGCGCAGTCTGTTGAGACTCCGAGACAAGATGTTGTATCGGTTTTAGAAATCACACTGAATAAAAGTTGTATTGTACATGTTATAAGACATTATTATGAAAAGAAATTGTATTTTGTGGATTGAAGGAAATGGGAAATTATATTCATTTGTCTCTCTGCAAACTGACAGTAACCTCCAACTCGTATTGAGTTCTTGTCCACAAAGATGCATCAAAACTCTCTTTTGATGACAACCACACACACAGATGCATCATCCGCCATAAAATGACAAGATTGGATGTTTAAAACATCCAAGCTAATTGAGACTCATACCCGTCAAGCTAGTGAGAAAAAAAAGACAATGCATATTTTCATTTTTTTTTTTTTTTTGACTGAACAAAACATTCCAGATCATTTCCACTCTTGGCTCAGCTCTTCTAAACAAACTCTAAATGCTGTCCAAACTGAGATGAGGAAATGCAGAAAAAAAAATCTGAGCAGAATGTCCTGCATAAACGATTTCTTTTTCCAAAAAGCTGAGACCCAAGCCTGTCTGCCTGCTTCTGTTTTTAGGCCTGATCGAGGACTCTGCCACTCTCCGTCTGATAATTGTCTTACTGCTATAGCCGTAGCAGCCAGCACAAGCATTTCTCAGCCAAGAGAATGTGTCAAGCATTGTATTTAGCCACTCATTCACGCCGCTTCTCTGGTCTAAATCCAATTTATCAGCCGTAATGGACTACAGAAATTGTCTCTTTAAACAGCCGTCTGACAGCCGGCGGGCTAAAGCATGGGATGGAGCCGAATCATATGGTTCGTATGGAGTAGACCAAAGATGGGGAGATGGCAAGGATCAGATTTGGATTGTTAGAGAAAGCATCAAAACTTTCTGAGCCAGAGAGCAGGTCCAAAAGTTGATGCTCAATATGATTTCACAAGTAGAATATGATCCTGAATGAGCTGGAGGAACAATCCTTTCAGCCGATCATGGCTTTAACCCTACAGTCAGGTCATTCCTGTTGTGCAGTATCTTTTGCACTCTTGCAAGTAATTCTATGAAAGGGTATTAGACTTTATGAAATATGCTCTGGTACTTTATTATTTATTTTATTTTATTTTATTTTTAATAAATATTGACAATGACTAAACAATGACTAGAAAGTTAATAGAACGAAACCTTGCAAGATGGAAATTAAGAGCTAATTTAGCCATTTTCCAGTGAGTGATCTTTATATGAAGGTGCTGACTTACTGGTTTATTTATATTGATTTTTTTTCATACCATTTTTCATACCTCCCAGTGAGCTCAAATTTCATACAATTTTCTTTAGAATCAGTGGACGGGGCTAAAGAACCAATGGTGTAGAAGCAGGCATTGATCGTCTTCTGCAAAGGCAGTCTTTTGTCGCATGATGATGACACACAGAGACAAAATCTGAAACGAGTTGTTCGGCAGCTTGGTTTCAATAAAAGCTGTATTTGAACTAATGAGGATGTTTTGGGGCTGCTTAAGGGATATTTTTTTATATTACAATGGGCTCTTTTATGTCAAAAGATCAAGGGACGTTTGATTTCTCAGTTCATGACCCTTTAAAGTCTGATTTTTTTTTTTTTTTTCTCAATTCATGACCAGTTTTACGGAAGCCCTAAAAGGTCATGGATTATTTTTTCTTTCTTCCTTTCTTGCTTTTTCGTGTTCACGACTTAATTTTTCCGTAATCTCAGCATAACAAAAGTTGATTTCTCATTAACACGACTTGATTTTCCTGTGATCACAACATAACAGAAGTTGCTTTCTCCTCATCACGACTTAATTTTCTCATGATCACTAGAAAACAAAAGTTGTTTTCTCATTATTATGACTTAATTTTCTCATGATCTAGACATAACAAAAGTTGTTCTTTTTAAAGTGATTGTTTGATTCTGAAATACACTGTACCAGGTGTCTACTGTTACCATAGTAATGAAGCAGATTTCATGCACATCTGATCGACAGATAAACTGTGAGCACTTTTATATGTTATGGATGTTTCAGACAAACAAAACTTTAATCCATTTGATATAAGTACAAGCTTGGGATCCTGTTTAAGAAGAGTGTTCATGTGTGTGTGTGGTTACAACACTGTATACATCACTGACTTAAATTATACACATCTTTACATATATAAATCACATTCTTACTGAGTGACACAGTGAGGTAAATTAATGACGCAGTGACTAAGAACGCACTGATTAAAATGGCGTATATATATATATATATATATATAATGTATACGTTTTTTTTTTCTTCAAGTTGTTATATTGTTTATAATAAGGAACACTAAAAAGGGTGATGTGTAACTTAAAAAAAATAATGAGGGTTGATATAGACCTCAGGTGTGCATTTAAGAGTTAATACACACTCGTGGACATCATGTCACAAGGTGGCCGAGAGGAACTGGCACAGTTTTCCAAAGCACTGAGTAGGGAGACAAGTAGATTTTTCTCCTTATGCTACAACATTTCCCTTTTCCTTTATCAACTATGCCAGGGATGTTCAGCTGTTTGTGTGTGTGTGTGTGTGTGTGTGTGTGTGTTTGTTTGTTTCTAGATCTGCATAACAGAGCTGGTTATTGTCACATACTGTGGATACCTGCAGTCTCCGAGGGCAATGCTGTGCCCGCGATGACAGTGTGTGTGTTTGTCAGATGGAGGGCTGCAGCTGTCAGTTGTCAGCTTCTGTTGTGATGAAAAGAGATTGAAAGAGCAGCAGTCCCTCTCTCCTCTCTCTATCTCCTCACTATGTGCAGCTGCAAATGACTTTTTAAGGCTGATTTGCTGGCTTAGAAGACTTTTAACGTTTCATTGTAAAACATTAAGCGAAAAAGAGGAGAGGCATTCTGATGAAGAACTGACATTGCTCACTGCAATTATAAAAGCATGTTTTGTGCAGTTCATGCAGCAGTTTCTGGAAGGCTCAGAATGCCCTTTGAGTGTCCTTAAGGTGTTAGTCTGTGTTGAGTATCAGTTGAAAGGAATCTATGGTCCTTCTCTGGAATACAGATGGCAGGATGATCCCTGTGAAGTCAATAGAGAGATCTACATAAGAGAGGAGGGGATGTGTGACTGCAGTCAACGCAGGAGCGGCATAACATCTTTGAACACCTAAGTGTGTGAATATTTTTCACAGCAGTGGCATGATCTGTCATTTATTTTATATTTCATTGTTTATTTATTTATTTTTTATCAGAGGAACCATTTTCTGTTAAATTCAAATGTTTCCCACACTTTTTAGTGTGATAACAAGGATAAAAAAAAGAGAGACCTGCATTTGTTAACAGTTTATTTTGGTAGTCCACTTTAGACATTCTACTAACTATTAAGTAACTTTTCAACTGCATGTCATCTAACTTTCATTAGAGTGTTAGTAGTGTTACTGTCTGCTTAATATCTGCCGACACTTTATTTTGATGCTCCCCCATCAGACATTCTGACTAATAAGTAACTTTGTAAGTACTTATTCTACTAACCCAAACCCTAACACCCGACCTAACAGTCTACTAAGTAGTTGCAAAGTTACTTCTAGTTAGTAGTTATTATGTCTAAAATGGACAATGAAAATAAAGTGTAACCTTATATTTAAGAGCTAATGCACCAATTTTACTATATATATATATATATATATATATATATATATATACACATATATAGTTATAAACGGTCATATTTGCCGAATTATCCCTTCTTGTCTTGACAATTTTAACTTTACTAAATAAAATGTTGCCATTAAGTTCAGTCAATTCAGTAATATGACTTGCGATTTCAATTATAAAACTGTACATTGATTTTATAATGTAATATATCAAGGTAAATGTTGCTGTTTACTACTATTTGTCAGTACATTGATGCATGTAAATTATTTCATATAATTCATCATGTTTTAATTTAGTTGAAAACATTCCTTTTACTGCATTTTACTTCTTGGATTAAACTTTTTAAATTTACGTCAGTGGCTGTTTGTGCGATATTTAAATGTTTACTTTTATTTCAGAAAAGGTTTCAGAGCAAATCAAGCATCAAGATGTAGCCTATATCGAATGCCATCAAAAAGCTGAAAAGTATCAAGATGCGATTTTTGTCCCTTCTGTATTGTGCAGCTCTAGCATGAAGGAGCAGTCATGGATTTCAGAGCTGATGAATGCCGTGTCCTCTCTTGCTTTAAGTGCCGAGGCTCTTTCTGTCACTTCTTGCCCTAGCAGACTTTCATTCTTTCTCTCTCTTTCTCCCTCTCGCTGCCTTTTGCTCCCGGGAGTAATGCGCCATTATCTTTTAATCAGGTCCCGTGTCTCAGGACTCTGGCTGATATGAAATGCATTTGGTGGATCAATGTTTTCAGACCTCACATCTTGTTTTAATCAGGCTATCATCTCTTCTCACCCTCTCCAGCAGACAGAATGTCTGAGTGTCTGAGAGTTTTTTTCTTTTTTTTCTTTTTTTCTCAGGGTTACACACACACATACGACAGAACCTCCACATGGATCTTGTTCTCAGCTTATGACTCGCTCTTTCAGTGATAAAGGCAATAGATTAATATTTTGAAGTGACACTTGTGGGATTTGTGAAGTGTGGTACCATCAGCTGAGGTTAGATTACTTGTAAACAATGTAGGGGAATGCTACTTTTAAAAATAACATTAAATTATCATATTACTTTTTCCCATGAGAGCACTAATTTCTAGAACGGTTGCAACATAATTGGCTTTTTTTTTTGTTTTTTTTTAATTCAGAGTCTGAAATATTTTTGTGCTCCCCTACATACTTTCAATGCAACAACTATACCATATATAGATGTTTTGCAGCTTGCAGTCTAGACAATTTCATTGATTAGCTTATAATAGGAGCAGTCTGGTTTTGTTATGACATGTTGCACTACTCACTTGCAGCATATATGCGGTATCATTCACAGTTCTTATGCCAATGTGACTGTTATGGAGAAGGCTTTAGGAGGTAATGAATATATAAATGAAAAGAAATACATGAAAATAATATTAATGTTAAGAATAAGAAATATACCTGGCATTTTGCCAGTCTGATAATATTAATAAAAAAAAAAAAATTTAAAAAAAAAACTTCTTTAACTGCATCTTCCCTCCACTTAGTCAGGAAATGTTTCCTAACCTGCAGCAATAACAACTCAAACAGTAAATACAGCATATTTAGTATTTGTCATGTCTTGCCAAACATTTGTCAGTGTAAAAATAACACGGCAGAAATACACTGAGCGTATTATTACAAAGCAATGAGATCCTGGGACAAATCATCCGTTTGCATTGATCAAACAAGTTCAACCGAGCGGTGTATATCTGAACCCTGGACAGAAAGGTCAGCACAGTCCTGTGCATTATTCATGATGGACAGAAAGAGAGAGCGAACACTGAGCATTGTCTCAAGGGGCGTGACCTCTGTTGCACTTTTGGTCCACCAGCACCCCGCAGTATGTCTTCATTCGTAAGCCAACCGGATTCAACCACTCTTTTAATAGCAGCAGAATCACTGCGGCTTGCGGGAATGCTGGCAGAACCCTGGCAGACCCTACTTTGCCTCCTCCGGGGCTTTAACATAACTTTGATCTTCAGAACAATGCCCATGTGAGATTCCCCTCCCTTCATGCCTTTGATTTGGTTCCAGGCTTTTAGCAGATGATTAGGAGACAGAAGCCATGGAGGGTTAAAGCAATGGCAGAAACTGAAAACCGAGAACATGGGATTTATTTTTATAGTAGTAACAGAATTATCAAAGTTTTATGAGAAATATATTTTCTGCTTTCCTGACTGAAAGAAAATAGAAAAAAACCCCTGACTGTCCAAATGCAGTTATCTTTAATTTAGACAATGGAATGCCAACAAATGATAATTTTTTAATAAAAGTGCAATTATGGTACTTCCTCGTACTTTCCACAACTTGTTTGTAAAGATTGTCTTGTGGTTTTAACATAGTTACACCTACAGAATCATCATACGCATAAAAAGTTTAGCAGCAACTAAAAGTAATTGACCCTTCACTGGCTGTTTGATTGACAGGTGATCTAACCAATCATAACCCCGAATTCACCATTTTGTCTGACAAAGCAGTCAGGGGAGTTAGTAGATTAGCGTTGGTGAACTTCAACTTCAAAAATTGCATGTAATCACGTCTTTCCGCACTTGAAACAACATTCCTTCTGATGTCCATTCATGTTTATTTGATGCTATACATAAACTAGTATGAAGAGATGGTTGGTTCACGAGCCGCTTGAAGGAGCTACAGTGATCTGTCACGACACATTAAAGAGACTCTATACTATACGGTATTAATTGTTTAAACCTCTTTAAAAGATTACAATATTTTAAATATGAAACTGTTTCAGATTAAAAGTAACCTGCTCTGTCTTGTCTGTCGACGTGTTGTCTTGCCATTGCAACCTGATTTATTTTTCACTAAATGAGAACATGATGTGTGGCATGAGAGAGCATGGCTTGTCGGACAAAGCAACAGTAACTAAAGTGGGCGGGTCTTTGCGAAAGGTCAATTCATAAAGCTTGCATTAACAATTTATTTTAGAGTGCGTTCACACTTGTAGTTCGGTTAGTTTGGTTCGTTTTGTCCGGACCAAAAAACAAAAACAAAACATATAGTCCTGGTCCGCTTAGCGTTCACACTTGCATTTTTAACAGCGAACTTTAAGTTACCGAACCAAAGGCATAGGGATACGGTCACAACCTGATTGGTCGGCTTTTATGACGTATATTTCGCGACGGAGCTTGCTTACCGAACATTCAAAACAATGCTGTGTGCTGGATTAAACGCCATCATTTTATGTGTGTACATATGCTTTATTTTTACCAGCTAAGAACTCACGAAGAGCTCATAAAATGTTCAAAACATTCAAAACAGCAGCAGGATTTCCTCCATTGTATGCAGAAACAAATATTGATGAGGCGCTTCACCTCCTCGTTGCTCCACGTTTGCCCTCTATCCATTTTTGATACACCAATCTTTCTGCGTCGTCAAATCAGCTGACTTGTAGTTTTTCAACTCCTGTTTTTGGTTCATTTACATGTCTTTGGTCCGTGTTGCGTTCATATATCAATCGAACCGCACCAGAGTTCGTTTGGAAGCGGACCGAGACCCATCTTTTTAGCACTCTTGGTCCGCTTGTTTGGTCCACACCAGGGTTCGGATGGCAGCGTTCACATACGTCCAAACGAACCGCACTAACTGAGCAATCGCACCAGGGTTCGTTTTAATCAAACCAAACATGACAAGTGTGAACGCACTCTTATTTTATTTTATTTAGACCTTTATTTTTTTTTTTTTAGATTTTCTTAAAAATTAAATTACCCAAAATATTTTAAATACTCAACAACATTTAGTGACTCTCCTTTAACAAGGCTATCTGGTTAGCGTGTATCAATTCAAGCGAGTACATTCCCACAGTTTTGCTCACATTAATAAGACAAGTGTGAGTTAACCATTCTGATACTTTTTTCAATACTGTGTTTGATGGCAGCTTGCTCTTTTATGTCAGAAATGAGAATAAATAAGTGTTTTGTCAGCAATCATTTGAACCTGGGTAAAACATTAATATATAAACTGAACAGAACTGGTCCAAGGATCGATCCCTGTGGGACTCCCAACAGTACAGTCAAAAAAGGATGTGCATCTATCATTGATTCTTGTTCATTGTTTTCTTAAATGTAAACATGATCCACATTAATGTAGTAATAGTAAATTTAAACTAAAAAAATCTGTCCTGGGACTTAGCCACTGGGGATTGGCACACACGTCTGTCACCCCACAGACATTTAAAAAGCTTCCAGAAGGAATGTTCATGGCTGTGCATGTTCACATATGCTTCTGTAGCCACGTGTGCATGTTTATAGGATTCTCCCCAGCAATTCTTGGTGTAATAAGACTGATGAAATATTAATGTGGTCCTCTGCTTTAATGACTCATAAATTGCATTTGGATATTCAGCAGTCTTGCTTTCTCATAACTGGCTCATGGACTTGTTAACGAGAGAGAGAGTGAGAGAGTGAGAGCAAGAGGTACAAAACAATATCGCCTAATTTAAAGCTCATTGAAGTAGTGGGAGATAGTGATGCAGGAAATCATATATTTTAGGAAGAAAAAAATGATCAGCTTGTATTTAATTTGAAATTATTAGTAGTACACATCTAGAACCAGTGTATTTCTACAAATAAACAACATAAAATATATATTTTTTTAAAATAGTCAATCAGTGAATCGGCGAGAGTGATTCATTCCTATGGCTGACAAAAACAGCATTTTCATTTTCTCAAGGATATTTTTTTTTGTATTTTTATTAGTACTCTCAAAAAGAATAAATGAATATCTAGTCGTGTATATAATCAAAATACAATTTAGGGGTTCACATCAATTGTGCATGTGCATTTGCATATTTAATGCACCTACAGTACATAACAGAGAACTGATCTATATTACGTTACTTGGATACACCAAATATAATGGCTGCTAATGTTACGTGAACTGAATTTAATCTGAATAACGAGTCTGCTCAGTGTGTGCTTGTGTTTACAGAGAACATTGTTTTGTGAGTGATTTAGTTAAGCCAGTGTAATCTCTCATTAGCACTGATGTGTTTGAGCTGTGTGCCGCTGTCTCTATGAGGGGGATTGAACTCGTGCCGCTGCGAGACACCATTTTAAATGTGGTGAGTAGGGTTAGGCACTAACACGTGTAGTTGAGCACCAGGATAAACACACATACAGTAAGAATGCACACACATAAATGGCCACTTACAGCGACTGAAGTAGTGGTTTTGAACCTCAAAATAGGTGCTGGAGTATATGGTTGATGTCACTTATGTCCCGCTGCACTGACAGACCTCCTTTTAACTCGCACTCTTAAGCTTGAATCCACCACACTGACATCCGACCGGCACATTTCCTCTTCCTTCCTTAGATTACTACATTCACAGCTCACTTTGAGTAAAGCAATAAATCATTTTTTTTTGGAGAGGAATTGAACTGAAATGTTTTCATCTGTACTTTTTTAGACGGTTCAGTATTGAGTTTGATATGTTTTTAGAAACGTATGCTCGAAGCTGCAGGAGAACTGCTAAAGGAGAAATATCAGTTTCGTTAGTAACAATTGCTTGCTCTTAGTGCCTCTAATTCTTACTGGCTCAGGGCAGAAATACAATACACCCTCTCACACACTGAGATGGACACATGCAGAGATGTCTTGGTTTTTGTCAGTGGGACCAATGTTATTCCCCAACCCACAAAATTATCTACTATTGCTAATGGTGGCTTATTATGAGGATTTTGTCTGGAAGTCAGCCCCGGTCTTGGTGGAAAATGGAAAATACTGTATGTGTGAATGCCTTGCATTCAATCTAAGAATTGAATAGGAATGGAAAACTTTTTTTGTTAGAATTTGAATACAAGTGAGTACAATTTGCTTTGTCTTCCAGCCATGTGTGAGTCCTACATCATATAATGTACTGTAGTAACTATAGTAACCCTAACCCTGGCATTACATTACTGTACACATTACATGTAGTCTTGATTACGTTCTTCTTTTTTGAATTTCCTTTTCTAAAAAAAATCCTAGCACTTACATACATTCTGAAGTGTAGAATCTAAAGTTAAAGTGGATTACAATAATATAATCCTGTTGATTGCGTTATGAACTGCAATTTTTGTGGTTACACTTTCAATAAGGTCTCATTTGTTAACATTAGTTAATGTGTTATGTTAGTTCAACTAATGTTAAAGGTGCACAATGTAGTTTTGTCGTCTGATAGAGGTCGCCTTTTCAAACCAAAGGCGTAGCTTGTCGACGCCAAGTTTGAGTGTGGAATCTTGGGACATGTGGTCCTCACCTCACAGCCAGTGGAAAAGAATCGGGATGGGACTCGGGCAGAAATCATGCTCTTGGATGCGATTATAAACGTTACTGGAGTATGAGACAGAGCAGGACTGAGTGTTGTGGACAGTTGTCAACGCCGCTTCTGCTTTTCCGGGCAAGTGTATGAGATAGCACAGTTCTGTTTATGAAATTACATACATTTGAGTGTATTTAAAATGATTTTGTATTGCTATATATTTAACGTTCGCCGGCTGCTGTAAGACACTAGTTGCACACTAAACTAAGATGGATCGATTATTAGAATATCATGTTAAATGCTGGATGGCTCGTTCTGACAAATGGCATGCACTTAATTTTAAAATGTATTGTATGACGGAGAAAATACTTCATTACTGTTACTAAAATAAAGCTGCATCTGATTATGCTATGTTAGCTACTTGACAAAATAGTGTTTTTCTCTGAGGCGTGGTGAAGCATGGTACTCGCAAAAAAATCAAGAAAATTTGATTCAAATGTGTTGAGCTATATTACAATAATTAGTTTTCCTTCTATAAATATATCAAAACAGATGTTCCCTTGTCTGTGTTCACACATGCAATATATATTAAAGCGTCTTTGGTGTTTCCATGGTTTCTACAAAATAAAACCAGAAACCGATGGTAACGCACATATATGCTGGTATTTACAGGCGACACGATTTGGAAATAGTTGGAAACATTTGGGATATCGTATGTACTCAACTGAACAAAATATATAACACTGCCCTAGTGGGTTTTGGATATTTTACTGCAAAACATTTTTACATATTGCAGATTTAACAAATACAACTTTTAATAATGTAGTAATAAATGTTAAAATTAACATTAACTAAGATTAATTAATGTTGTAGAAGTATTGTTCAATCTAAGTTCATGTTAACTGAAGTAGTGAACTAATGCAAACTAACGAAACCTTATTGTAAAGTGTACCATTTTTGTCATCATGTAATTTGCAATCAGTAACTGACTACAGTTTATACAAAGTAAGGCTACAAAGTAATCCACCCAGCTCTTCACAATGTATTACAGTAAGCATCGTCCCTCATCCTCACTCAAACTGCATGTTTTCTAAATAAAAAAGGAAGCTTTTGTTGCAAATAGTTGCCATATTGCCTGATCACATCTAACTTCCAGCCTTCGTTGGAACAAAAGGTTATCTGCCTCCATACAATCCCTGGCACATTAATTGACTTACATAAGCGTTATTTCCCACTGGCAGTATGTTTATTTATTCATTTATTTTATATAGATGTCTTGCATCTTTCCCCATAATGCCACCTTTGTGCGCTTATAATCATCCTGCCCACCTCCTGTCCCGTTCTCTCTTTGTCGCATTGGGAGTGCTAGTTTATGGGGAAAGACACACTGCCGGGCCCCTGGGCTCCAGCACATCTGGAGCCTGCCATAAACACTCTACAACAGTGCTCCAGCAAGCCGACACATCAACCACCCAGAGCCTTTCTGTTGCTCTCGCACTTCATGCTGTCTGTGCAGTGTTTCTCTGTATATTGATGCCATTTTATATATCAATGAGTTTGAAAATGCTCTTATAAATTTTACTCAAAAGACTAAAAAGGTTGGATGAAGAGGTTTTTCTATCCCTGGGACAGAAAAAAACGGACTTTAGAGTCAGAAAAGCAAAAACAAGTGCATCTTTAGATAAGATTGGCAAAATGTTGAGTCCTGACCGGTACTGGCTGATGATGGTTTCAGTATGTGAGGGAAGGCTGAGAGTGCTAATGGAGCAGAGTGGCCAGTTTGATTGGCGACTCTGACACACAGTGCTCCATCTCACTTATCCCCCGTTTGCTCAATTTCCTCTGTGGAAGACGGCACACCTGGGGTCCCACTCCATCTCAACCTCTTTCCAAGCCAATCGCTCTGTCACACTATCAGTCACACTATCAGTCTATCTATCTATCTATCTATCTATCTATCTATCTATCTATCTATCTATCTATCTATCTATCTATCTATCTATCTATCTATCTATCTATCTATCTATGTAGCTAGCTGTCTATCTAGCTGTCTAACTCTCTCTCTAGCTCTCTCTCTCTCTCTCTCTCTCTCTCTCTCCCTCCCTATATATATATATATATATATATATATATATATATATATATATATGTCTGTCTGTCCCAAACCTACAATACAGACATCATGGTTCGGGTCATGCATTTAGACAATGAGTACAGTCAGTCACATTCCAATCCAGAAAGGGGGCATGTGGTAATGCAACACTGTTTACTAACTGCCACAACAAGAAAAAACACAGAAGAAGAAGGACAGACAATCTTGATATGCGTGTTTTCTCTCAACCGGTGTTTCGATCGCGGAAAAACATCAATATATCAGCTTGAAAATTATATCTCATGTACAGTAGCATTACATTTGCCAAGGCAAGTCATTTACTGTCCACAGCAGGTTAGTTCACTATATTAGCTTATATAATCATTATATTTGTTTTATCTGTTAGTGATACCTTCATTATTTAATATGTTTAAATAAATTTGTCATTAAAACGAGTTATGACAGTAACTGTGTAAATGATTATATTTCAAAAGTGAACTGGAGTATTAATTTTATAATTAGATTTAGTTTAAGGTTAAGTTAATGCAAAACCTGCCTTATATGATTTACATTATTATTATTATTACTATTATTATTATTTGAGTGTTGATTATTATATTTAAAAACAAATAGCAACTGAATTTAATAGTTTGGGCTCTGTTGTTAACTGTACCCTTTAATATTATAGTAATGTGTAAAAAAAGAAGAAGAAAGAAGCAATTTTATGTTTAGAACTTACCGAACCATCACTGTTGTGTACCGTTGCACCCCCACTGTCTGTCTGTCTGCTGTTCTATCTGTCTATTGTTCTGTTTGTCCATTGTTCTATTTGTCTTTCTATCTGTCTGTCAAATCTATCATGTTATCTGTCTGTCTTTCTGACTGTCCAGTAGTGGTCGACCAATATATCGCCAAGGTCGATATGTTCCCATTCTCTATCTTCATTAGTTTACTGTCATGTTTTTTTTTTTTTTCAGTTCTGTCTAATAAATTATCAGACCATAAACATAGAAAATGAATAGTATTATAAAGTATAATAGTGCAGTGTTTTCCTTCCTATTAGGCTTTTAGTGATAGAAAGGCAAACACTATAATACTTTCTCATATATTGTCAGCATTCAGCAAATATCTAGTATATCATTTTACTTGTATCACAAGTCTTTGAATATATAATAAACATCTAAATATATGAACATTTTGGCATTTCCAACTGTTTGAAGTGTGTGTTTGTAGCCTGAATAAGAACTTTCATGCTCTGTTTGTGTTACCTGGTATCAGAGTTTTTAACGATTTCTTATAATAGTATAACGGGATCCCTGAAATCTCTCTAGAGAAGGATGGGTTTACTCATTTCTATGCTTTCAGCGTCCACAGGCTCAGTTCATCAGATGCCCTCTATATGGCTGATAATAACATTTGCCTCAGGTGATCTGATCATAAGTGGTCAGAAAAGAGATCAGTGTCACTTCATACTGATATCAGTGAGAATACCATGTAAAATACCGGATTCAATCAGGCCTGAGCAGAATCATCTTATATATTTAATGCTTAAGTACTTCATGTTCTTCCTTGTGGTCTGTTAACACTAAAAGATCTCCAGGAAGCAGACAGATTATCAATTCAACTCAATTCTGTTAAGTGGAGGGTTTTGTGTGCTGGTTTCTTAAGTAAACAGTGCTTACAGTGATCACAAAACTGCTTTGCTTTTAGCTTAGCAATTGTGGGAGAAAGCAGAACAGGTCTTAGATCAGCAGCGTAAAGCATACTATATTGGTAACACTGAATACACATGGGTAGACGCTACCGCAGAGGATGTGAGAAGGATCTGTTTTCGTCCACTAGCAATTGCGGTGTTTCAACAACAGAGAGTATCAACTTAAGTGTTTGTGTTAGCTTGTGCACAGTCATCTTTAGCTCATGGCGATGGGCTATTTCAGTTTCATGAGTGTGGCATTTTCACGCTCTCAGTCTAAACTGTGTGTGTATGCGTCCACTCTTGAGTAGCACTAGACTCTGCATATCCTCAGGGCTTTGGACTTTCTGGTCAGGCAGGAAAGGAACCAGGGGAATCATTAGGTAAACCAAACCCTTAAACTTGAGCTTAAATCAATGAACAGTGCTGCCTGAGAGGAACAAGATGCATAGACAGCTCCAGGCCAGCACGAGACTTCCCGATCATGCCACTACTGACACAAAAGCTCATTTTAAAGCCATCAATCTAGAGGAGGATAAACAAACATTGCCACTGATCTATCATCTAAACTATTAGGGCTGTAACTCTACATGTATTCATCCCAAACCTACAGTACAGACGTCATGGTTCGGGTCTTGCAGTTAGACGACGAATACAGTCAGTCACAGGCGATCCACACTTCAATCCAGAAGGGGGCGTGTGGTAATGCTACGCTGTTTAATAACCGGCACAACAGGAAAAAGAACAGACGATTTGGGTTCCAATCCAGTTTTAGACTCGCACTCACAAACTTCCCAAGCACTTCGCTTCAGCGGAATCCCTGCCACCATTTTGAAATGCGTCCCACTTCATGAAGTGGACGAGGGAAGTTTATATGGACAGACCTTCTTCATCTATATACACTTCAGGCAGCTCCATATCCCACAATGCAACACAATCGTGACATCACCACATATCACATTTAATTTACCCCACCACAAACAACTCTTTTTGTAGTATTTAAAACACACATATATACATATAGAATGCTGCATTAAACATTTTTGTAAGGGGAAAAAAAAATTAAATAATAAATCAACTCTATAGAGGATTCAGAGTGATCGAGGGATTAGGACGTTCCAGTTCAGCCCATTTAAAAGGTGTGGGCACTCATGCAAACCAAGCAATGACATTAAATTTGAGTCAGCGAGGGAAGGGCATAAAAAAATTTACAGGAACACAGCTATGCATGTAATTTCTCAACTGGTGTTTCAACCAGTGAAAAACGCAATAAAACAGCTCAAGAATAATATCTCACGTACAGTAGCATTACATTTACCTCAGGCAAGTCATTTACTGTCCACAGCATGTTAGTTCACTAGAGAAATGAACTCTAGATCTAAATCTACACCTCTGTTTGTCTGTCTGTCCGACGTGATCTTGAGTACTAGTATTAGTATGTTTACTTATGTCTGCATAGCCAAGAAAACACAATATTAATGGGTTGATACTGCTGTATTTTTGATCATGGAGATAAAAAAAAAAATGTTCACCAAAAGCACAACATAAATCATCATTCATTACAAATTCAAAATTTGATGCCTTAGAGTTAAGGGAAAGGTTTTATGACAGTAATATCAGATCCTTATTGGTTCTAGCCTCCTTTATCACTGATTGCAACATGCAGTGTTTTGGGTGATATACGTGTTTAAATGTCTGTGTGCCTACCTACCTATCTATCCATCTATCTGTCGTATTTCTGTCCTATGTCTAATCTAACCATTGACATGATCCTTTGAATTAATGTATACCTTTCAAGCGTCTCTCGTTTCTTTTTTCTCTCCTTCACGCCATCTCACATTCTTTTTTTTTTCCACACATACCCTGGCAAAACAAGGGCTAATATATTTGGGGCTAATAGAGCTTTTACATTCTTGAGTATCTCTGCTTTTACTGTAAGTGCTACATCAATGCTAACCGTGTTCATCATTTGCAGACGGAGCATGTTTTATCCCATTATGACAGACTATTGAAAGCGTGGCTGTTAATACTGCTCAAGATTTTCCTCTTGAAAGGTGTCATAAGGTAACTAAAGCTTTCATCCAACAGGCTCATTTCCCTCCCAATGAACACATATTTGAAACAGGAGAAAGAGCCTGTTTAGAAATGTCAGTTGCATCCTTCTCTGTTAAAAGGGTTTGCATGCTATTGTTACCTTACTTTAATGGGTCTATTTCTATTAGGTACAACCTTTAAAATGTAGTTTAGTTGGTTTATGCCAGTGGTTCTCAACCTTTTATCCCAGTGGGCCGCACTATGGTCCAAGAACAAGTCTCACGGGCCGCATATCATTTACTTATTACGTCACCAATGAAAATCAATCAGATTTAATGTTATAGTATTAACAGATATTATTATTATACATAGATGTTGCACACACAGAAGAGGCAGTGTTTCTAGTGGTACATATGGTATTTAATTTCTGTCACACATTTGCAAATCAACAAATACTCTAAGAAATTTGTTTTTGTTTCAGTGTGTTGAAATGGCCGGTAGTGTGACTTGTCCGAAAACAATAGGCCTATGTGATTACCAAAATGATTTTATATAACAAAAAACATTATAGTTGAAACTTATATTAATTTATTCAATTTTAATTTCATTTAAAAACAAAAATAAATTGTAAAACTGGAATTAATTTTATAAATGTGGTCAGCAAATTTTTTCATTCGCATAATGTCATCATATTAAAGTCATACTTTATATTAAATGTCTTTAACCACTATGCATAAACAGTTAAATTTATAATCGAATACATACATACAGTTATGTACATACATGTTTTTACATTGTATTTATCTTTTAATAATACCTGCATGTAATTACATCTGTAATACATTTTTTTAATTAGATCTATAATTACACTTTTGACCATTCCCTTACAGCCTTAAATCTCATCATACCACCAGAACCAGTCTCTAACCCTACCGTAACCAACCTCGATAGCAGCAAAAGTGTGTTGCAATACAACATTAACACAATAAGTTCATTGTACCTAGTGATTGTTCATTTTAATAAATTTAATTATTTTATTTAAATTATTTTATTTTTATGTAAGTACATAGTACTTAAAGACACCTAGTATGAGATGTGACCAATAATATTTATTAACTTTAATCCTATTATTTGAGATGAAAACAAATAAAGCACATTTTTTCAGTGAAACATTGCATACATATGCATCCGCATGTGTAGAGATGTCAGCGATTAAAATAGATTTCTTGGTCTCTGAGGTCTCATTTTTCCAGAGGAGAAAATTGCTACACCTTTTGAAACGGCAATGTCTCCACACATAAATGAAAGTGCACATTTTCCTTAATGCGCTGGTGAATTAGTGATCAAGTTGAGTTATTGCACCTTGGCAGTGTTTGTGTAGAGTTGTGTTTGCGGATCCGATAGTGGTATCCATGTGCGTCTCTACTTATATAAAGGTGTCAGTATAAATGTGTGTATTTGTGTATGTGTGTGTTTGTGATTGGTCCCATGGGAGAGATCATTACCAGCATGGTGCCGGGTTTTGAGTAGCTCACTGAATCGGACATAAAAATCAACTTCTGGAACAGCTGTGCAGAGCATTGTTTACACAGCCCTCATTGTGGACACATTAATCACACTTGCACATTACCCACAAAACCACCAGCTGCGATGTGTGTGTTTGTCACCGGTGTGTGACGAAGGTGCAGCAGTGTCCGAGGAAAGTCAGAGTGATGAGCTCACACTTTATAAATCACTGCTGTCAGTTTGATCCTCATTATCCTCCCTGTCTTCCCCTAGCTCTTTATTTCCATCCATCTCTCTCTCTTTTTTTTTTCAAAGGCTGTGTTTTGCATTTAAAACTTCCTTGGTAGTGTTGGCAGGCTGGTGTCAGCAGACTTTTAACTTGGTTTAAACAGATGTCTGCAATTATTAGACTAACAGGGACAAATATATGTAATATCATTTTTTATGTGCAGAATCCATGTCTATAGATGTGCATGTGTCATTACTCTAATTGGTGTCCCCCAAGGAAGGTTTTGTCAAATTTAGCTTACTTTTGTTCCCAAAAGGGACATGCAGTGATGCCCTCAGTTGGAAAAATATAGCACTGTGACCTCAAATGCAGTCAAAGTATGTTCTTTTCAAATTTGTCTGACAGTAGAGTCTCTTCCATCCATCCATCCATCCATCCATCCTTCTGTTCCATCCATCCCTCTGTTCCATCCATCTATCCTTCTGTTCCATCCATCCCTCTGTTCCATCCATCCATCTATCTATCTATCATTCATTCTGTCGTCCATTCATCCTTCTGTTCCCTCCACCCATCCATCTATCAGTCATTCTGTCATCCATCCATCCATCCATCCATCTATCCTTCTGTTCCATCCATCCCTCTGTTCCATCCATCTATCCTTATGTTCCATCCATCCCTCTGTTCCATCCATCTATCCTTATGTTCCATCCATCCCTCTGTTCCATCCATCCATTTATCTATCATTCATTTTGTCATCCATCCATCCATCCATCCATCCATCTATCCTTCTGTTCCATCCATCCTTCTGTTCCATCCATCCATCCATCCATCCATCCATCTATCCTTCTGTTCCATCCATCCCTCTGTTCCATCCATCCATTTATCTATCATTCATTCTGTCATCCATCCATCCATCCATCCATCCATCCATCCATCCATCTATCCTTCTGTTCCATCCATCCCTCTGTTCCATCCATCTATCCTTATGTTCCATCCATCCCCCTGTTTCATCCATCCATTAATCTATCATTCATTTTGTCATCCATCCATCCATCCATCCATCCATCTATCCTTCTGTTCCATCCATCCCTCTGTTCCATCCATCCATCTATCTATCATTCATTCTGTCATCCATCCATCCATCTATCCTTCTGTTCCATCCATCTATCCTTCTGTTCCATCATCTATCATTCTTCTGTCATCCATCCATCTATCCTTCTGTTCCATCCATCTATCCTTCTGTTCCATCCATCTATCCTTCTGTTCCATCCATCCACCCCTCCGATCCATTCATCCATCCCTCTGTTCCGTTCATCTATCCATCTGTTCCATCATCCCTCCGTTCCATCCATCCAGCCATCCATCCATGCATCCATCCCTCTATTGCCATATATCCATCCCTCCGTTCCCATCCATCCATCCATCCATCCATCCATCTATCTGCGTTTCCTATGTTCCCTTGCACTGCTTCATTTTCTTTCAATATTCTTTTTTTCTTCAAAGTATTTTCAAAAACAAGTTAGACCGTAAGCCTTGCAACTTTTTAGTCTGAATGTAGTTACTGTGGAGAGGACTCTATTTTAGAATTTGGTGCTCATATGGATGGTGCAAGTTTGAATCTGGGTTGAAACATGCAGTCATGGTTGCTACTTAAATTCACAAGGTTCAATACAAAGTTCTCAGTTGCAGCTCTGCACACAGGACCCTTGTGCTTGATTTTGTGTGCTTAGAACTATGGGGTCGAGGATTTCACGCCAACAGAGTGTTTAATAAATTATGAGCCTAACTCTGTGGAACAGTAACATTTGTATTGCACATCCTTGTAAGCCACTTAAATTCAATTCAGAGATATCATAAATCATACCAAATGAGCTTTAATGTATTATGATTGCACAACACCATCATTTGGGTTCACAATTACATTAGGTCTACTTACAAAGTCTACACACACAACAATGATCTGTCTGTGTTTACCCCCTTGTGTGCAAATTTATTGGCTGTGTTGGGTCTTGATACCCACACAGTCACATCCTCTCTATCTGCACCCCAGCAGAGTATTCATTTTCAGAGCCGTGCTGTATAAATCCAACAGTGGTTGGAGGTGGTGATTTTTCTCTCAAGCTGACATTTTAACAGGAGGGGGAAATGGTGGGAGCTCATTTGATAGCAAGGTGATGATATAGCTGGCAGCCCTCAGTGGAGCTGAATGCTGTAGTTTATAAGCGAGGATGTAGCTGTCGCCGAGACATGCCGCTGCTCATAAACCAACTTTTCCTTGATCAGCCACAGGGGAAAAACACAAGACATGCAAGATCTATCTATCTAACGCTCGATCTGTCGTTCTAATTTATCGTTCTATCGTTCTATCTATCTACAGTGATTAAACTGCAGTGATATTTGTCTAATATGTATATCCGTGAAAGGAAAATATCACTTTTGTTCACATGAGTGTGAAAAGACAGTTTGACCTCTGGTATTGACTGGTGCGCAAAAACAAGTCTTTGAGAAATGAAAAAATCGATCGGATTATGTGATTCATCACAGTCATTATGATTTTGTTCAGAACGTGGGAAAAAAATGAATTTGTTAGTGCACTTTTCAAGCATTTTGCACACTTCAAGTCTTGAATGCCGTAATTAGCCGTTGCATATTTGAATGAAAGCTCTTTGATACGGCCGCTTTCAAAGGCCCGCGTACTGTGGCAGCTCTGGTTTGTCAGAAAAGGTGTTATTTAACATGTCTATAAAGTTATTCACAGTGAGGATCTTTCCCTCCACTCTTCCTAAGAGACTCAAAGCCAAACAAAGCTGGCTTCGTCCATCCATCAGGTCATATTTCCACACCTAACTTTCTGTTGTTCCATTTTATTCTGTATTCCTTTTCTCTCAGCTTCTAAAATGCACTTGAATAGCACAGAACATTGTCTTGCACTTGCAATTATATCACTTATTTATAAGAATAAGAGTGAGGGAGAGATGTTCCCTAAAGAAAAGACGGAACATGAGGCTTGTGTAAAGACGAAAGGATGATTCCTGGTACCATGGTAACAAGTCTCAGTTGGTCATTGCTCACCTTGCTGTTATGCCTGGTCAGGTGACGGTAACTCCATCCGACATGACAAAGGATATTCATGTTCTGGAGCAAAAACAGCAAGGAATGTGAGGATGGCATCAATCAAAGGAGAGTAGGGCTTCTCCCATATTTGTGACGCCATCAATACACACATACACTTAATGGAATGTATGTTTTCTTAGTGCAAAGCCAGAAAGAATGCATTTACCATGACCTTTTGATTCCACTGGCAGCCTCCCAGTGCTCACATAAGCTTTTTACACAAAGCCAACACACATTCCCACTGGAACTGCCCAGCATGGCCTGTACTCCTCCTAAAAGCCGCTGTACCTGTAGACGTGCATTTAGAGTACATAATAACATCAACACATGAACTCTGTTTGGGCCTACTGAGTGTTTATAAAGAACTCCATTACCTCTCACTGTCCAGGCTTGCACTCCAAGCTCATAGCTTATCCAAAGGGAAAATTGTCGTCATTTAGTCACTCTCATGTTCTAAACCTGTTTGACTTCCTCTGTGGAACACAAAAGAAGGAGTCCAATGTTGTGTAGGACCTCATTGTCTTTCATGGCATGGACAAGAACAGTTTTCTCCGAGAATTGTTTTGATGGGTGCAGTTGTCATCTTTGTTGTTGTATTGGCTATATAGAATGCTGCAAGTATTACATATTTTTGTAGGGCAACCCAGCAATTACTCTGGTTCCCTTCACAAAAAAAATCTATGGGATTTTTCCATTAACTACAAGAATAACTACACCATAACTTCAACGTCACCACCTCTAAGCTTACAAAAACGTTTATTCTTTATTTAAAATCTACAAGTTGGAAAGTGTGAGTTGGAATAGTAGCATGAACACAAGAAGTTTAGTGTGATGTCATAGCATTCCTATGGTTTCTTTTTGAATGATATTTGTACCACGGGTGGTAAAATGGGGTCCGATTATGCTTTTTCACTTTTTCAACTTTAGTTAGTGTGTAATACTGCTCTCAAAGTCCACTCCAAAGGGGGAGATATTCTCTTTAACAGAAAACTCTTTTCAAGAACTACAACAAATGGCTCGTTGGGACTACAACATGCTTCTTCCGGATCTTGTGATGTCACAATGTCGCTCATTTAAATAATCCCCACCCACGGAATGCGTAAAAAAGGGGCCTTGAGCTGCTCAGGTGAAGACCTGCTTTAGTCTTGTTGGCATGGCGAAAAGACCCCACCCCGGTTCCAAAACCCCTATGTTTGGCTTTCCTAAGGTTGATAGAACTTAGAAAACAGTTGTTAAAATGTATTCTTTTATATGTGTACTGCACGTTTTACGAAGGGCAGCTTCCAGAACCCCAAGAGAGTACAATTGGTTGATTACGGATCACGACCTGTAAGTATTTATTATTTGTTGTTATGTTTTTTAATAACAGTTCCAGGTATAAGTTTTACGTTGTTGTTACGATGTAAACAATGGGCAAGCTGTTTGGCTCCGTTAGCTTGCTAGCTAACATTACATTGTTCATGTAGTGTTTATATGGGGCTTTCACATTTGTAAGACATTTGAAAAGTCCTGTAAAAAACGATCATCTCGTTTGCAAACATTGACGGGGTCTGGATTGGGCTCGAATTGATATGGAAAAATTGACGGCATTGTTAATATTTACACCCGAGCAGATGAAACTCGTACTTATGGTAAATAACATTTCCGGAACATGCTCTAAGTGGTTCGCTAATCACAACACACCGGGCCAGATAACCAATCAGAGCACATTTCGTAGTTTGGAAGGAGGGGCTCCATCAAAACAGGAAGTAAATGGGGCTAGACTGGGAAGAGTGAAAAATAATGAGAAAAAGCATGTCAAGACTTTGTAAAAAGGCATAATATGACCCATTTATTTCATGTCTTTTCCAAAACACATAAAAGCTTTAACATCACGTGTGGGATATTACTGATGCATTTTATGCTGTAGAATAAAATGTGAATATATCTTGATTTGTGAAAACCACAGACCTTACTTCAGACTTTTAACCAAAAACCCATTCACTTCAGGACGATGGAACTGGAAGTGCAAAAATATTGGCTTATTTCTGAGTTTTAGGACTGACAATCTGACAAAAAATGTCATAGCGAACTATTTGATTGTGGGTTTTTTTTTTTTCCTTCTGTTTCGATCTAAATAATAGCATAGTGAGATATCAACAGTTGTGTTACCTTGACTGAATTTTCTCTTATTGTGTTTTTTTTGTGTCGCAATGCATTTTGAAAAACATTGTGCTTGTGTTGAAGTTGTGGGCGGAACATCAATATTTTTGGCTGAGACAGACTGTGTATTTTAAATTTCTATCTGCTAGAAGTTTATTTTTTTTTCAATGCCTCACAGATAACAAACATGGACTAAAAGCTTCAAAACTCCTTGTGAAGAGCAAGAGCGAATGTACTGTATATGGAAGATATGGCTTTGCAGAACGGGACAGAGAAAACGAGAGATAGAGAGAGAGAAAATGAGAGATCTTTCAGCTCAATCTGTTCTCCCTGGTGACTGATAGCGGATTCTGTTTGAGCGCCGTGTTGGGGTATTAAGTCATCTGCTCATTCCAAAAGATCAGCAATGTCTATGATGAAAGGGCAGATTCTTGCCACACACACACACACACACACACACACACACGCACGCTACCTACCTCCAGCACACACCAGAGGCCTGCCGACTCTGTTTCTTGGAGAAATGTCATCTCTCATTTTAACATGCAAAACTGACTGATCATTTGAACCTCTCTCGCTCTCCCTGCTAGCTATTATGCCAATGATTGCTTCCAGAAGATCCCTTTGTGTTTCGACGTGCACACCATGCCTCCTATGATCAGAAATTTCATCATTCAAGTGATGTTTTTGGCACTTAAACCCATAATGGCAGGGGAAAAATGACACAAAGCGTTGTTTTTCTCTACATTTTCTGCCTTCTAGTGCCATCGAACAGAACTGCAAAAATATTGATTGTTTTCAGACCATTTTTTCTCGCCTAGTCTTCCATTGGATAGATTACCTTGGCTCAAATTCACACCACTGATTAAGCTAATGTTGTTAGTTTTGTAATGAAATACAACAATTGTAACTAAAATCTAAGAATTCTTCATTTATCTGTTTTTGGGAAGTTGTCATCAAATGGCATGTGTTTGTTGCAGTATTTGTGTCATTTCCAGTCTTTTTTTTTAATAATAGTTTTTTTTTTTTTTTAAGAAATTAATAGATTTTTTTTTTCAGCAAGGATATGTTAAATTGATCTAAGAGGACACAAAATAAAATAAAATAAAATAAAATAAAGAATATATTTCTTTAAAAAAAATACTGTTATTTTGAACTCTCTATATTCATCAAAGAATCCTGTAAAAAACATATCACGGTTTCCACAAAAATGTCAAGCAGAACAACTGTTTACAACATTGAACATAATAAGAAATATTTCTTGAGCAGCAATATCAATATCATATTGGAATGATTTCTGAAGGATCTTGTGACACTGAAGACTGGAGTAATGATGCTGAAAATTCAGCTTTGCATCACAGAAATAAATTACATTTTTAAATATATGAAAATAGAAAATGCTTATTTTAAGTTGCATTAATATTTCAAAATATTACGTTTTGCTGTATTTTTGATCAAATAAATAGAGCATTGGTGAGCATCTTATTGACCCCAAACTTTAAAAGGAAAAATATCAAAACAACTGTCAAGACCATTAAATTCAATTGGCCTACTATTTTCTATTTCTGCCTACCTACAGATGTCCTTTATGTCTTCAGAAATCCCCACATCTGTTTTTTTTTTGTTTTTTTTTTTCCCTTTCCTCAAGGAACCGCTGTGCTTAGAGTGCCCACATCACTGAAGCATGTTGAGACAGGACATGGTTGTCTATGGGGAAAATATGACCGCAGCCGAGAAATATGGGGTTAAGGTGCAATGGCTTAGATGAACCGAACTCATCCGAGAGGAGGAGGAAGAAAGGCAGGATGTGGGTCAGGGGCCAAAGAGAGCCGAGGGAATGGGTCAGTGGTTACAGTAAAAGACAATGTTCTTTATCGATCCACACACACACATTCTCAATTTCAGACAAATTTCCTACCGTCAACTTCCTCAATCGCTCCTGTTTCCTGCGTAATAGATTGTGAGGATGATTAATGAGATATCAGTTGAAATCCCCTGACCAGACAGTACCCGGCTGACTTCAAATGACAACGCCTCATTGTTAATTATTTAAAAATGAATTACAAGGAATTGGCAGAGACAATCAGTAACACACATCACCACTGTAATTAAAAACCATCCTGATGGTGTACAAGGGTAAATTGCTGTGATGCTGATGAGAATTGAGTATATCACGCAGATTTGGAGGCTTCGAGAATGCACAAAGAAAACTTTAGCCGAGCTGATCCTACGATCGTGTGTCAGA